>JAOBAZ010002462.1:0-13663 GCA_026546875.1 Pteroeides caledonicum | reverse complement strand
GATCTGTGTCTTACATGACACCATTATTAATACACTGTATATACGGTAATTTTTTGTTGTACTACAACATTGATATCACAACTCCATATTCAGTTCAAGTAGATATGATATTTCACCATTTACTAGTACATGTAGTTATCAGCCAATCAGGGATGCAAATTCTTTTAATTATAGTTTATTATTCTGAAACATACCTTTCTTCATGTCTTTTTTAGTTTTAAAAACTTTACTAGTCTCATCCATAATTAAAGTATCTCCAAGTACACACAATGTCCTTACAGTTGTACCAGATACAGCTGCTTCTATTACTTTTAGAAGAACACCTATAAAGCAAATATGCAGCACTAACAGTAAATTGCATGACTACCATACTATAATGACACACAAACATGACAATACTAGGCCTGACATTAGTAAAGGATGTGTTCTCTCATAATAATTCACATTTTTTATTAACTCATATGCTGCTGTACCAACTGTAAACAGCCACTTAACAGATTTTACTTTGGTTAACACCAGACAATTTCACTTATCTCCCCTGCAGGCAATAGGTTAAACAATTGTTGTTTAACATGGTTTTATTTTATGTAAATAACAACTGCATGATCAATAATACAAGTGGAGTAAGGCTTCTGTTACACTTCGTAATTTTTCTTGCAACTTGTCTTGCATTGCTGGATTTAAACCATCTTAAGTGACAAAGATTCAGCAGAGTGGGACTTTCACCAACATTTTGTTTTGTATATACGTATATTCTTACTTAACCCATGTACTGCAGGAGGGCAGAAAATGGCCACTTAACTTATTTTACTCTGTCTAATACCAGATGATTTTACTTGTCGTGGGAAAACCTCCCGTCATCAGTAGGTTAAGAAATGAGTATGCTAAGATCTCTAAAATCCAGCATCAGATGTGTTGCACTAAAAATGCATGTGGGTAAGAGAGACTTACGATGCTTTGCTTGCAATAATGCAGCACTACAAGTGCTTCAATTGTCACTGCATTTCTCAAATCATCCAGGAATGCTTGACTGTTTAATTATTCACGTGTATTCATAATAAATAATTTCAAATGTACTGTACATGAAGTTTAACACTTTGAAGACCAACAACAACTACAAGTGTTGCTTAGATATAGTGAGTTTATAAACAAATATATCTTGTCTATCTACTATGCCCTGTTTTTTCTGTGTAAAATAAAATATGACTCAGCTATTTGTAGTCAGTAAATACAAAACATTACAAGCGATATTGTTCTTGTCTGAAACCACACCTTTACTAAGTATATCGATAAATGGCAACAAGTAAAACTGCTGTAAAGGTAGAGTTTTTGATTTACTAGTCAAGGGGAGCCTTCTAAATATAAACTTACGGTTAGCCATATCACCCGCCATTTTGTATTTCGTGACGACAACATCATCAGAAATAGTTGGTTCTTCTTCTTCGGAGTCACTGCTTCGGTCAGCCATATTTTATTTTTGATAAATTAAAAAATCCTTTCTTTTTGATAAATGAATACGAGTTCCTAGGTCCACTTCCGATCTTTTTATTAAAAATTTCCTTGGCTCCAAATGCACGTGGTGATGGGCTGTTAGAGAAGCAACAGAAAGGAAAGTTCTCACCATCCCTTACACACCTGTCTATCCTAAATTATCGCTAACCTCCTAACAACGCGTCTCGTCCACAGTCACATGTTTTCTGTCTTCTGATGAGCAAAAAACTGTTTTTTTATGCGCCTACATGTATTACATATAATATAAATAGCTCCGTGGTTACGTCAATTATTTGGGTTATTTAGGGTAAAAATTAGTAATATTTACAGTAAGGTCAGGATTTTTTTTGGAAATGGGTTTGGAGTACGATACGGACGAATAACAACGGCTTACTAACAAACACTAGCTCTAGAATCACAGTCACATGCTTTCTGTCTTCTGATAAGCAAAAAACTGTTTTTTTATGCGCCAACATGTATTGCATATAATATGAAGGACCCCGTAGTTACGTCAAGTATTTGTGTTATTTAGGGTAAAAATTAGTAATATTTACAGTAAGGTCAGGATTTTTTTGGAAATGGGTTTGGAGTACGGACGAATAACAACGGCTTACTAACAAACACTAGCTCTACAATACGTACTTTATCAGTCAATTCAGAAGAGTTGAGAAAAAATGTTCAATTTCGCATGTAAATGCCCTTATCCGTTATTTTCTGGTTGAAAACAACACTCAGACAAAAGTGTTTGGAAACTGCGCGCGGGTGCGAAGTTGCGAACCCCTGTTCGTACATAGGTCATGTAATCTGAGATCAGGCCTTTTTTGGGAGGGAATAGTATGGAAGGGTATCAGGGGCACTGGGGAAGAGTTGATAGAAGAGGGGATTGAATTGAAGATATGGGTGCGAACTATGAACCGATACATATACCACATATAACGCTAATTATCCTTCCATAACTTGTTTCATAAACTGTCGTGAAAGTTCGCCGAACCACGCCACAGTGACGCGGCCACGCACCTGTGGACGTGTCAACAACTTTTAACACGCAAACTGCCAACATTACAATACATCCAGCCAAACTCATATTATGCATTTGTAACACTATCATTTTAAAAATTAACGATGGATTTAAAAGCAGTTATTGTCATTGGTGGACCTCAAAAAGGTAAATTTTAATATATAGAAATCCTGATAGTTTGCGTCACTTTAGTTTTATAATAATAAAATTTGTAATAATACTAAATACTATTTACTAATTACTTGTAGTTGTATATATATTTATTTTACTATACATAATGCAATAATATATTGAAAGGTAGTAATTGTATTAGAAGATATCATATTATTGTCGACACTGAAAATATGCAGTTTATCCAAGAAAACTTCATCATAGGCCCTCAGGCCTTAGCCTAAGGACAATCCTGGGCCCTAGTGTGCCCTAGTATTACACTACCCACTACCCAATGCTTATACTAACTTTGTGTACCAGAAACACCCCTCTATTTCAGCCTCTTCACCCTCAGAAGTTTGATTTTTTTCATTGAGTATTCATGCTAGCATTTTACCTCACTTGTTTGCAAAATTAGTTTGTTCACACAAAAAAGATCCCATTGAAATCTCTATGGCTATGTAGCACCCTGAGTTTCCAACCCCAGGAAATACTTGCTAGGATTGGTGCAGCCCTAGTACATATATTGATCTCCATATCTTGTTTGGGAGCATGGAAATTTGGAGGAGTGGTACTGGATACCACCCTACAAACTTGTCCACCCCAAAATAGGTTAGATTAGTTGAAAATATTTCAGTAATTTAATATATAAAATTATTTGGATCCACACACCCCCTGCACCTCTTCAAAAATGTGTATTTAATTTGTTGACCAGGAACAAGATTTCGCCCTTTGTCATTAGAGCTACCTAAACCATTATTTCCAATAGCTGGTTTCCCATTAATCCAACATCATATAGAAGCTTGTTGTAAGGTGAGGTATTTAAAATAATACTTAGAATTCTTTCTTATACCAGATCATTTTAATTGTATAGGAAAGAGCTCCTTAAATAGGTAATTCTTCTAGATTGTAGTTAACAGCATATACTTGATAAGGTTTTCATATTACCGGTACTGGTGCTTTGTACTTCAAATAAGAATGATTTAATTAATAGATGTTAAACGTGTTGTGGTAAGTCAGTATAGAGATACTACTGGTAACATAAGTGCCTTTTATTAACAATAAACCTAAATTACTGTGTATTATTATGAATTTATAGATACCAAATTTAGGAGAAATAATTTTAATTGGTTACTATCAACAAAATGAACCTTTGTCAAGGTTTATTGTGTCAGTCCAGCATGAGTTTAAAATTGCTGTCAGGTAAGCAGTCAAAGAGAAATATTTCATGATTTCTAACACTGTTTTAGACAATACGAAAAATGTATTGGCTGAAGCGAGATTTGAACTCATCCCTTCGGGATGCAGGTCCGCCGCTCTACCCAATGAGCTATCCAGCCACAGGGATTGGTGGTGAGTTTCATCCTCAGAGAATAACATGAAAGAGAAATATTTCATGATTTCTAACACTGTTTAACATTGTTCAAATCTCGCTTCAGCCAATACGTTTTTCGTATTGTCTAAAACAGTGTTAGAAATCATGAAATATTTCTCTTTCATGTTATTCTCTGAGGATGATTCTGTTATTAGTAAGCAGTCAATATATGGGAAAAATATTATCCTTCATTGGTGAAAATAATATTAATGATAAAAGTATAATATGTATAAATCCTTTCTTTTTGACATCTTATGCAAACACACAGTCTTTGTTCAGTTATTTACAACTAAGCTAATCTAACTTCAATTATATGTTCAGTTTTATTCTAAGGATCACAACAAGAGGTTTCAATTTTTTAACATCTTTTAATGTGTTCCTTATGTGCTTCTTGGTGTGATCCTTAGAATAAAACTGAACATATAATTGAAGTTATAATGAACAGAGGTGAAAGTTTCAGACGAGGAATTAAGCTAATCTAATTTACGTATATGTGTAAATTGTTAGAATTTGTACATTTAAAAAACATTTTATTACAGGTACTTGCAAGAATTTCAACCTCTGGGTTCTGTTGGAGGACTGTACCACTTTCGAGATCTAATAATGTATGGAAATCCTTCTGCCTTAATTGTCCTGTACTCTGATATATCTGCAGATTTCCCCTTGAAAGAAATGTGGGAATTTCATCAGAAACACAACAATGGCAAACATACTGTTTTGGGTACAGAAGTGAGTGACAAGATGCAACAAAAAATAAAAGACTGCATTGATCATTCTTAATATTATAAAGATAGGAGAGGGTTTTTCTTTTCTAATTTTTAAATCAAAATCAATTGTTGTTGTTATTATTGAAATGATGTTAATTATTAATTAATTAATTATTTTAATTATTATGTAATTTCATTAATAATCTGATTTACTACCGGTATAATGTAAGACTTAGTCACTCATGGCTTTAACATACTGCATAAAATAATCAGTTATAATCAAGGTACCGTAACCCATTGGTCATAGTGGTGCCTGCAACCAGTCAATTAAAATATTTTACTCTGGCTAATGCCAGACCATTTTACTTGTCAAGGCAAAAACCTCTGGTTGTCAATGGACTAAATCTGATGTTTTTATGCCATGACTTCATAGTGTTTTCTTTCACATAGTCAAGTCCAAGTCAAGCATCAAATAATGGAGTTATGGTTGAAGACCCAAAGACACATGAGGTATAAATGTGTTATATTTATCTTAGTTATAATTTTTAATTGTAGCATTGAAACATGATTTTGTTATTCTTGTAGCTCCTACATTATGTTGAAAAACCAGAAACATATGTCAGTAGCTTGATAAATTGTGGTGCATATATTTTCACCCCAAGTATATTTGAAGCTCTCAAGGCTCTTCACTTAAAAAATGTGGAAAAGACAAGGTATATGTTATGCTGAGCAGTATGGGTATAGATGTATTATGGATGTACATTACCAGTATATTTATTGTACAGTACTACTGTATACATAAAAATTAAAAACTCATTTTCTTTTACGGACCAGGGTTTTCCATAGATCACCTGTATTATTATGAACAAAATATCAATAAATTAAAGCAGTTAGTTTGGGGGCATTCTGGAGATAGGGAAAATGGGGAGACAGGGTATAGGGTTTAGTTATTGCAGTTTCTTCGGTATGATTTATTACCTATTACAGATTGAAAAAATAATCTGGTATGATATCAGACGTTAAAGACATAAAGTTCAAAGTTTGGACAGTATACCTATATATGAACAGGGGGAAAGGTTACATTTTAAAGTTTATTTTTCTTCATTGCAGTGAACTACAACTAAACCCCAATAATGTTGGACGCATGATGATGGGTGAGGAGTTAATGCCTTATTTGGCTGGTCAAGGAGAAGTGTATGTTTATAAAACAAGTAATTTTTGGACAGTCCTCAAAAGTGCTGGGTATGGTATAAATGTAATTTAGTAAGTGTTATTCTGTAAGTAACAAAAAGTGTAATGTGACTTTTTCTTCAAGGTCTGCTATCTTTGCCAACCGCAACTTTCTTGAATTATACAAAACCACACATCCAGAAAGATTAACAACAAAGCAGGAAAGCAAACCTACCATACTTGGTAAGTTTGAGATGTGATGGTTTTTCTTATTAATCATTGTTTCTGGTACGGTAAACATACCTGCACTGATTTTCTGGGGTGCATGTTCAATTTCTTTGCTTCATCTCCCAAAAAATATATACACAGTCTGTGTTACTTAAGAATTGTTTCATCCCTCTCTAAATAAGGCATGTGTGACAACTCTTCTTATGGGTTGATTTTGCAAAGTTAGAAAATTTACAGTTAGGTACCATCCACCATGCAAAAATATAAAAATTGATCCCTGCTGATAAATTATTTAATTTTACTAAATTATTACTTATTTGTAGGCGATGTGTTTATCCATCCAACTGCACATGTAGATTCTACAGCTGTGGTAAATTTATATACAAAAAATATTTTTATGGCTTAATGAAAATACTGTAATAGTTGATAGTAATATCCACCACTATAGATGAGCTGGATAATAGCGAAACAACTTTATCTTATCTGTACTTTATTTTCCTGCTACTGGTAGGATATCGCATCATTACTTTGTTGGAATATCATAAGGTTGCCATAGTATTTTGTTGCATTTGAAGACAATAACACATGGTTGTGATATGTGATGTCAACACTGTTAGAGGTATTTCCAGGGCTTCCACTTTTGAAGGAAATTTCCTTCCAATAGCTTGCCCCTAGGAGGGGAGTGGTTAAATATTATTGTCCTTCCTTGGAAAACTTCTTTGGTTGTTTTTTTTGACGACACCCTCCCCCACAGTGAAAGTCGTATGCAAATTTTTTGTGGAAACACTGGGTATTTCAGCATTCTTTGGATGGTTTTTGCATTCCAATACATTTTGAGCCTTTGTTATGGAAAAGGGTGATGTTTTTTTTTAAAGGGAAATATGTGAATTAAATGTTAATTGGTCCACAAAATTACCTAAAGGCACCATGATGTTCACCAACAGCAGTTAAATACTTGGAGTTTTCCACCAACAGATAGATAAGCATTGGTTTGTTTCTTTTAATGCATTTTCTTTTCATTTTTTTAACAGATTGGACCAAATGTTTCAGTTGGAAGTGGAGTTATTATCGGTCCTGGTGCAAGAGTAAAAGATTCAATTATATTGGATAAAGCAGAAATCAAGGTATTTTTTAGCATCAAAAGTGATGCAATTATTATTGATCATGCTCAGATGAGATATAAAACCTGTTTTTCTCATGCAGTCAAAACCAAAGTCTTCTTTTTCATGACAACCATTGAATATTCTTTGCTATTGACTAAGTAAACACAATATTACAATACTGTACTGTGGAAACTTAGGCCATTTGCAAACCCTTACATATGTACGGTAGTACCACTTCTGGCATTAAGGCTTTATAGCTAAGGCACAGAATAGGGAATAAACAGAAGATTGACTCAAATCAGAAGCTTTGAAGTTTGTGTCCTTGCGCATATCACATTACGCATGTTGTTGGCCATTACTCTGGCCAGTAAACTGTATGTTAATTAACAAAACAGCCAATAAACAAGCTGAACTGGCTAGGCCGCCATTACTGTGGCCAGTAATCTGCATAAACTAATAGGGACATATTGGACGAGTGAGTCAGCTTTCTGTTTATTTCTTATTCTGTGGCTAAGGTATCATCCATGTTAATTTGCCTTTTAAATTAACTTATCATTTGTAGGATCATTGCTGTATTCTTTACAGCATAATAGGTTGGAACTGTGTTATTGGGGCATGGTCAAGAATTGAAGGAACCAAATTTGAACCAAATCCCAATGAGCCTCATGCTCGCTTGGGCAGAGAATCTCTCTTTCAAAAAGATGGACGATTGATAGCTTCAACAACAGTGCTTGGTAAGAAACCATTTTATTTTAAGTTGAATTATTAGTATTTTACATTTTAGTGCTAATGTACATAAATGGTAAAATACAAAATGACTTAAACAATTTACCTGTAAACTTTATATGTGACATAATAGAACAATAGAATGATTGAATGAAGTGTTGTTTTTTATTTTTAGGTCGAAATGTTGTAATAAACCCAGAGCTGTTGGTGAGAAATTCAATTGTGTTGCCGTATAAAGAACTTTCATCAAGTTTTAAAAATGAAATAATTCTGTGAAGACTTTTTGTCACTGAATAATGGATAAAAATGTACTTGTAGTCCTATACATACAATACAGCATACAGCAAATATTAAATAGAGACTAGGGCAACAAGAGGAGGAAAAATAATTACAAATTGACAGTACTTGGGAACCAAGTATTTAATTACCAATCATATTCCTGTATACTGCTGTATTTATAAATACATTTTAAACATCCTTTTCCTGAACCATGAATACAATATTAATAGAAATCTATCTATTACAGTGTAAACATGTAAATAATCTTTCACAAATGTTTGCTTTTTGTATATGCCTGGTATGTTGTTGCTCCATTTTGTACAAGTCACAAAAAGAAACTCAAATACATGAGACAATGGATAAACAGTAAATGTTGGGAGTAACACTTACTGTACTTGAAAATGCAGAGAAAATATACAGGTTGCAGTGTACTGTACCTAACCATATTTACTGGCATACCATAAATGGTTGGAAGCCCAATGAAAATTCAGTAGAACTCGATGTTATCGGTCTATATAATGCATGTTTGTGGTTCTTCTTCATCACATGTCTAATCCATTTTATTTTGAAGTGCTACAAATCTTGACAATGCACATGTGACGAGGAAGGACCTCAAACTTGCATATTAACATAGTTAACAAATTTTTACCATGCTTCCAAACCATCTTTTCCAGTAACTATGACTGACTGTAACTAACAATGGGAAATTGAGCACACAACAAAATATAATGTCCAGTTGTTTATCTGGTGTTGTACAGGGTACTTGATGTCTTCATTTTTTCAATATTTACAAATCAGGACCTCTGAGAAAAGTTAAGGAAATTTTCTGGTAATTCTAATTTATTTATTATGGCCTGAGGGAATTATTGGTTACTCATTTTTAAAATATGTAAGGCTTGAAATAATAGATAAAAAGGATATTCTCCTCCTGGAATAAGCTGTAAAATTAACAGAGCAAACTAGTGTTACTTTTTTTGATGACTATAAACACTTTTCTTACTGTATTCACCATTAAGTAATTTGCTTTATTATTACACACTCAAATGTAATGCCAAATTACTGTATTCTACTGTATCTTACTGCTTTTACTGGTAACTTATAACATGTCAATAGACATGTTAATTGCCAATAATTCCTATTATTAACCCTTTCTCTACTACACCGGCCGAAACCGGCCACTTTAGTATTTTCCTCCGTCCAATGCCAGACAATTTTACTTGTCAGGGGAGTAGCTCTGGTAGTGAAAGGGTTAATATTAAAATTAAAACAACTGTCGGTAACATAAATTAAAACTAACCATAGTTATATTGTTCCCATTTAGAAGTATTTGATCCAGCTTGGTTACCCTGCGGCCCTCAGGTGTATTTTCACTGAGAAAAAATAACAAAAAATTAATACCAGTAATGGTACACTGTATACAAATCTACAAGATTTTATAAACTTACAACTCTGTAACATCCTCCAGTACCATATCTTAAAATTCTTATGAAGGAAACTGTTTTAATAATGTTACTTCAACTAGATGTAATAGCATAACTTGTATAGCCAAAATTAGCATGTTAAAATTATATATTGTACAGCTATTACTTCACATGTCATAATGACGACCCAACAGCTACCATTAGAATATTACATTAACATTAAAATATTGCAACTATATTCACTCAATGTTATGTAATGTTAAATAATGAGTAACAATTATTGAATCCTTTTTTGGAGCCTGGATTTAGGGATTTCACCTTCCTTGAATAGTCAAAAACCCTAAATTCAGAATTACCAAAATAAAACTATTTTTTTAACTATTTACATTACCCATACCTGTTTGACAGATTAGCTTACTGGTAGCTCTACCTTTGGTGGATGGGGAAAGTAACCTATAATAACGGCAGCAGCCTGAATTCTAATTTAACTGCTGTCCTACAGCTATATGATTTTAGATTTTATATATTTACACATATATATAAGTTTATTTTGTTTCAAAAATGTTGAAATTGGTTTCTAGATATTTACATGTTCTGCTTGGTGCCTAATTATAACTGTCAGGTATAGTAAGGATACTGACAAAATCATCAAAGCCAAGAAGTGTTCCAACAATTTCCTTATCACTCTTCATTATAATATGTATCTTTGAGCCAACACATTTGTCAATAAGTTCTATATAAAAGAATAAGCAGTCTCACAATCTATCTTGAAAAAGTTGACTAATTTTGCTGTTACTGGTACTATGTAAAAAACTTACTTACATACTAAAAGCCTATTTACATACAGTACTTGCCAATTGCAACTGATAGTGATTTTGTGTAAATTTATTACACATACTATTTCAAGATTATAAAAAAATGTTTTGTGCTGCATTTGTGGATTGAAAACTGTCAAACTTAAAAATAGTTCTACAAATGTACTAAGTAAACATGTACATTTACATTACATGTATTGTAAGTGTGTAAACTGCTAGTGGCTTTTTTAGACTAGTTTTAGACTTAAATATCTTTAAAATATATAGACGCTGAAATGTCAACGTTACTAATACAAGCAGTACACAATAACAATTAGATTAAAATGACAAATGCTAAGTTCTTCAGCACGTGCTTGCTAACTTACCACAACAAATAATAAACGCAACTATCTCCAGTGATATTTTCGTGAGGTCAGAATAACATAAAGCTGAAATACCTATTTTTATAGTCTAGGATAAAATACTACAAGTAAAAATCAGAAATTTAGCTTACCCAACGGTAGAAGTTGAGATGTAACAGCAGCCATTTTGATCTCCGCTTACACTTTTGTCGGAACATGTCGGAACATGATCGGGAGTGTGCTCGAAGCACGAAGACCTTGACGCATTGAGTAAACTTCCTGTTGGACAAATACTACATGCAAATTTGAATACGTCTTCGATCTTGGGCTTTTGATCACTAAAAATGACTTGACTTCAATCGTTTTGGCAGAACCTCTACGGAGTAGTTATAATATAATGGCGGGGGCTGCTCTTAAGAGATTAATGGCCGAATACAAACGTAAGAAAATCGTGTCTGTCTCACAAATTTATGTTACTTGATGTTAGTTATACGGTTATGTGTGTTTCGTAATCAACAGTACAAATTATTGTTTTATATTTCCTTGCAGAACTGACCTTAAATCCACCTGAAGGGATTATAGCAGGTAACAATTATTAGTATTGATAATATTGCTTCCAATGTTTAGTTTAATCCTATAAAATACTTAGTCATTTAATTCTGTTAAAGACTATTTAGCTTACAAACTACTTATTCATATAATAATACAATAATAACATTTGTTTTATATTATTGTTTTTCCACGCAGGGCCTATTGACGAAGAAAACTTTTTTGAATGGGAGGCGCTAATAATGTAAGCAAGTTTGGGTATAAATTTTGTTGGTGATCATTGTTAAAAGACTAAAAGCTAGCCTAAATTAATAATATGAAGGAGGCAAGGATATAATGGAAATATGTTTGGCAAAGATTTGTAATAAATGTGTTTTAAATAGTTGCTAGAGCCTAAAAGTATACCTGAGTTTTTACACAGTAGACTAGATAGTTATAAGTACAGTAAAAACATGATTATACTGTAGTTGTAAATTTAAACCAATGACAACAGCTCATACACTCCATTAACACAAGAAATTGCCCCAATTCACAATTGTAATTTTTAGAGTTTTAACCTGTTCACCTTGTTGCAGGGTTTTACTCATTTAGAAAAAAACTGGCAATGGGTTAATTTTTTTTTAATTATATGTTAATTACCACAGGCATACAGAATATTAACATCAATATTTAATTGAAAGATTAGGGTTAGAAGTAAAAGATATAGATGCAAAAAAGTTATTTTAGTAAACAAGCAAACTCGCAAACCAAATCTAGTGATTTAGTACAATTTTTTTATATATACTTTATCATATTTGTTTTTAGGGGGCCTGTGGGGACACCTTTTGAAGATGGTGTATTCACAGCCAAGATTGTATTTCCCACAGATTATCCATTAAGTCCTCCAAAAATGAAATTTGTGTCAGATATGTTTCACCCAAATGGTAACTATATCTTGTTCAAGGAAAAAATATACCATAATATAATTAAATTAAAATTGATTACTTGTAATCATATTAAAACAATTGTAATAGTAACAAGATAAAATACATTAGTTGCAGAATCATGTTAAAAGTGAGCAACATAATTTTAAAACTTGCTTTACCAGTACTTGGAGCAGTGTAAAAGATTTACACATACAAACAAGTGTCATTGACTTCCCAATAAAAATATAACCCAAGTACTTACCAAGACAAATGTATTTGATATGCAAATGACCTGAGTAATAGTAATGTTGAACCGTTTTTCTGCACACTTATTTTTTTTATTCACAGAAATTAAAAAAATAAAAAAAGCTTGATGATATCAAGAGCATTCAAAATAAATAATAATCAAATTCAACCTGACTTGTTTTAATGTTTTTCACTGGGTTTCTTTCACAGTGTACCCTGATGGTAGGGTCTGTATTTCAATTCTTCATGCACCTGGCGATGATCCTATGGGGTATGAAACTAGTGCAGAAAGATGGAGTCCTGTTCAGTCTGTGGAGAAAATTTTGCTTTCTGTTGTGAGCATGTTGGCAGGTAATTTATTTTGCTTTGTGAGAGGTTTCAAGCTTATTCTTTACAAGATATCATGTTTTTGTAGCAATTATTACATGCACATAATTGTGTATTTGCCAGTAACCTTTTGAAACATGTAATTTCTGGTAAGTCTGCTGACATGAGCCTGTATAGCCATTCATTGCTACTTCCCCTGGCCAAATTATCTGGTATTGGACAGAGTAAAATACTTTAATAGAGAAATGTGACGAAATATTACAATTGTTTTGTTTTGTTTTGTTTGTAGAACCCAATGATGAAAGTGGAGCCAATGTGGATGCTTCGGTAAACATTTTTGTGATGAATTACTAATTACAAGTACAGTTTACTTAATGTTAAAAAATTGTTGTTCTCTTATAGAAAATGTGGCGAGATAATAGAGAACAATTTAATGAAATAGCCAAGAAAATTGTGAAAAAGAGCTTAGATTTGTGATGAATTGCCGAGTGACCTGTACCGTACTAATTTTAAGTAGTGTAAGGTTATAAATTATTATACGTGTAGCTGCTTGTAGTCTTGTACATTACAGAAATCAACACCACGTCTCTTCAGGCCTGGTAGAGCTGTATGTATCTATATGGATGGATGAATGGATCTCATCAGACATGGGTGTTATTGTGTATGGTAGTTTGTAGCAGCATAATGTCACATTTCGATGTGTGTAATCAGATTTGTCAGAAGTGATCAGTGGCCTAGCCAGCCTGACGATTTTGTCCCGCTATGTAAATTTCGAATTATTATAATTATTCATGTCTTTAGAAATTTGTTTT
>JAOBAZ010002351.1:0-12500 GCA_026546875.1 Pteroeides caledonicum | reverse complement strand
AACTCTGGTCTATAAACCTCATCCACTTGCATTGTTCATTTGATTTAATAATAATAGTTATATACTTAAAAACTCTGATTAGAACCTCGTCTACCAATTCTCTACCAATAGACTGTCTATTTCACCAAGTAATAATAAATTGCGCGGTTTTGGCCGAAACGCGTTTGCCGTTACGGTCAAGTTCGCACACGTGCAGCCAGGAATCCTATTAAAAAACAACCAATCAGAAGTTTAAAAATAAATTGTTTTCACATCGCTTAGGATTAGGCCCCTCCCATCCAATGCGTGTTTAGAATGTAAGTTTTTGTTGTTGAAGTGACAAAGCCACAGCAGAGCAGCTGTTGAGAGAGGACATTCAACGTGAAATATTGTCAAAGCCAGAAGATCGCCACATTATTAAGAAATAATCTGAGTTGGTATTGTTATTTAAACGTAGCCTCGTCTGTACGGTGTCTAACACTATCAGTACTTTACCCTAGAACTGTAAACATTGGCTGGGGTTTTAGTCGGCTGTCATTGTAAACAAAGAAAATCATATAACCGATATCGAAACATGGAAACTGCTACGCAAGGAACCACTAACTTCGATGTGAATTCAGCCGCCAGTTTCCTAGCATCGCTGGCAAAGACTTCAACTGGTAACCTAACGGAAAATCCAAGCAACACAAAGCAAATTATCCCAACGTCTTTGTTGACTTTTGCCAAAATTTTGGCATCAATGAGTCAAAACGCAATCATTCAAAACTCTTGTTTCCCCGCAGTGGATTCGAAAACTGTCAACGAAATACCGCCAAGTTGTCAACCACCTACTAATACACTGGAAATTTTAACGGGTTCAAATGAAGGTTTTAGCGGCGGTAGCGTTTCCACAGATATTAACTTCCGTAATCTTGCCACACCTCCTAACCAGACAACCAATAACAGGATAGTTATCAGTAGGCGAGACACGAAGGGGTTCTACATCAAACCGAAGACGCACATCTGTCCGTACGAAAAGTGTACTAAAGCTTACGGGAAAAGCAGCCATTTGAAGGCCCACCTACGGACACACACGGGAGAGAAACCATACAAATGTACTTGGGAGACATGTGAAAAGAAATTCGCGCGTTCCGATGAGCTGACTCGCCATTACCGAACTCACACTGGGGAGAAACGGTACGAATGCGTCGAATGCCATAAAAGATTTATGAGAAGTGACCATTTAAGTAAGCATATGAAAAGACATACAAGATTTATTTAGCGGAACTTTAATAATGTCGGAAACAGTCTGAAGAACACCAAGTTACCGCTAAAGGAAGTTTGTTGGTAATATGGTCTTCCGTTGCCGAAATATGTATTGGGAATTATTCTTAAGAAAAGTAGCAATTACCTTCACTAGAGTCATTAAATGTAAGGTTGAAACCACATGAATTCTGTTTTAAGTGAATTAGGTTAAATTTGAATTTTTCGCTTTCACTTTTCTATACAATGATATTCGATAATAAAAAACCTTACACGAAGTTTTTGTCATCTCTGACTATTTATTTTAGCAAGTGCTTTAGATTGTTCATTTGATTGCGCAATAGTTTGTATGAGTTTAAAAAACAACACACACACAAACTGTTCTCACTCTACAACGTTTAACTGTCATTGATCTTATGACCAATGATTCGCTACGATTTTCGCCAAATCCGGCTGTCATTTGATAAAAAAAATCATCGAGCAGCTACTTTAATAATTAAATGACCTGCATCAGTTGAAAATTGGAATAAATAGTGTCGATGGGTGTTGGTAGGGGCTATGTTAATTTTGCTTGGTTCGATGAATAGTGGGGATTGGTAGACAACCGTTTGGGGCGATTAAATAAAGAGGGGGGCATCGGGTTGCCTAGGTTTGATAAACGGGTTTGCATGACGGTTGTACTCTGTTTATATTCCAACTTCCATTACACATCGCTCTCTGATGCAGGTCATTTAATTATTAATATACGTAATGACCGCATTCCTTTATTCAACGTTACGAAACCATGTATCCATTTTGTTACACAATAAACCTAATTATCTTGGTCACCACGTGTTCACTGCGTAAATTTTGTGGCACAATATGGTATTAACCACGTGCTACTTCCAAAAATAACCGTATGTGTCATCCAGTTGTATAAGCCATCAACAGGAACACCTTTTATCGTCAATGAGATTTAAAATATATTTTGACATTTCCGAACCACATGTAATTTTCACCTAAGCTTTGTTTTGAAAATATGGTGTGGCATATCACGGGGTTCGCGGTCGCGAACTTTCAGTGGTGGTTATAGGGGAAGAGAACAGTAAAACAATAGCGAGCTTAAGATTCACGACGGGACACGAGGACGACGGGGTGCCGTCAACCTTGTGTACAATCAAATTCAACAATTTTAATATTTTATGTATTCTTAAATAATTAATTGCGGTTGTACTCTTAGCTACTTTAAAGTTTAAGAGAAGATTTGATATACTAACTATAGGTTTACAATTTCTACACCTCATGTACCCGTCGTCGTTACGCCCCGTTGTGAATCTTAAGCTCGCTAATGTTGATTCTAAGTTATATTAGTAGACAAAAGTTACATATACTAAAAAATTGCGGCACCAGTTAAAAAGAGAAAACACTCGATTGCCTAACAATTTGATTGCCTAATTTGGGTATGTCCACGTGACCTCAAAAGTCGGAAAACACCTGGGACTTGATATTAAATAGAAACCCATTTCTTGTTAAAAAATTATCTCATTAAGTTATGTCAAATGTCTTCCGTGTATTCACTTCCTTGTACAAACACAAACTTTAAAACAGTTTCACAAAAAAATTAACCGTGTGGCTATATTAATAAAGGTATGAAATTGGATTTTTGCTTTCTTGTTGGTCCCAGTCCTTTTGCTTACCGTCAAATTACCTAGCGTGATGTTGTCATGCAATGAAATGATGCATCCTCCCAGCTGTCGATTTTTTTCAATTTTGCTGACATGATCTTTTTAATAAAATATTGTTGATGTATTGCGTTATTATTTATATAAAATTTTTTTTTCGTGTTTGTGGTTTAATAATGGAATTGGGAGAACGAACGGTATACAACACCCGGCTATCTAATCTTCAGGGTAACTGTGTTAACGGTTGATACGTGAAGTCTCTCTCGGTACAAAGTGTGTTATGTGGTAATAAAATGTAACAATGACACTCACAAATTTAAAAGAAAAGGGTTTTTTGTTAACCTTTTTGTACCAGTAGCACTGTTCTCACTTTTTAAGGAAATTTCCTTAAATTATGCTATTTCTATTGGGGTGGTATTAGTTATGAGGAAATTATGCATTCTTTTCAAAAGTTCATTGTGGTCATATTTCTCATTACCCCTCCCCCCGTAGGAACTAACTTATGGAAATTAATTGAGAGCGCTGACCAGTGATATCAGATATTTAAATACATAGTATTTTGCCCTGACTGACGCGAGACTATTTTACTCTCCTAGTGGCGGGCCCTGGTATCTTAATAGTTGGGAAAACTATCAGAGCCCTTTCAGTACCAGTAGGGTCACTAAGCATTTTAATCTGGTTAACGCAGGACGATTTAACTCGCCCAGTGGAGACTTCTGGTACCCAAAGAGTTAATCACCAAGGCTTTTACTGAGCTTTCTCAGAAATTCACATTCAAAGTTAAAAAGCTAGTTAATATGGAAGACTTTCCCAGTTAATTTGCCACCAAACATGATCACAGGATAGTCCACCTATTTAACCTGATTTTTAAGTTGAAAAACAAACAAACGCAGTGCCCCTCTAATTTTCAAGCCCAGTTACGCCACTGTATTTAGCCCACACACTTTCAAACAGGGGCAAATATTGCTGGATGTATATCAAACGTTTTTTAATTAAGCCGTACAGTAAAAGATCAGACAAAAAATACATTAAAACTAAACGTTTATTGGTCGACATGTATTAAAACAATGCAGTTATATCATTCACTTACAAAGTTGTGGTTACTGCTACTATTAATAGGGCAAGAGTTGAAACGAAAAATGATTTGGAATACACGAGAAAACACATTACATTTACACAGCAAAAGCAAGCATTTGGAAAACTGTTTAAAATCACATGACCAAACGAGAACGCAAAAACAATACAGGTGATACCGGTAGAGAGGATGGTATTGTATTATGGTCAATTTTCGATGAGACGTTTTTACTCCTATCACACCCATATCATATTTGCAACCAACTTAAACCAAAGAATACGTCAAAGAACAAGGCAAAAACAACAGAATAACAAATTGGAAAAGAAAAATATTTTAGGATTGCGGGCTAAGCAATCGTCCGTACAATCTTCAAGTGTGATTAAAGTCAAACAAAAATGATGAGGGGTACAGACATCTGCTTGAACTTTTTGCGTTCTCGTTTGGCCACAACAACCTAACCGGTATTTAACTAATTTTCGACCATCATTCGCCTGTTAAAATGGACAGAACACATAAAACATATCGGTACAAGTATTGTATAAACAACTAACGACAGTTATTCTGCTTAAAACATATTAATATTCTCATGCAAAAAGGATCGTGTAACTCAGTTTCTCACAAAAATAAATGGCGTTCGCATGGTTTGTTAACAAGTCTACTCCAACCACGTATGTAAGAACGTTTTGAAAAGACACGATTGGCTCAATTACGTTGAAGCTGACCACTTTGAAAATAATCGAGCTGGCCAGCTTGAACAACACTATCTAATCGATCTAAGTCTAATCAATCACTCATGTTAAAACAGTATTGTTCTTGACTGATGAAACAACACAACATTGTTTACTCAAACGAAAAAGTATAGGACTTAGAAGGTTAAGAGCCATGTTTTATCCTGTTAACATTGTTACAGACATGTTCGATTAACAGTGTTCTCACAACCCGGGAGGTTTTACGTGTACGACTGACAAGCTGCCGTAAGCGTGTAGGAATAAATTTGCATTATCAAGACTTAAAGAAAAAATTATTTTGAAAACATGCAAATGTACACACGACATATTAAAAGCTGTTTTGGCTATCTGGTGAATGTTCTTAGACATTCTGAGTGTTTTTCGACAATGATAACCCAAATAATATGCTTCTGTGACGCAAATATGACGCACACGTTTGCTTTTTTTGTCTTGATAAGTTGTGTCTTGATAATAAGTATCTAATAACAAGTGCAAAATCCGGAGCTTTCTAAAACAATAACGCAAGGACCATACAGCACAGTCTTTTCTACGTAAACGTAATCAATGGAAAGTGATATACAGGCAGAAAATCCAACTAAGAACAATAAACACCCGCTAATTATGCATAATTTACCTAGTTGAGACAGAAACTGTTCACGTCACATGTCAAATAGACCGTGGCAGGTTTCAATAAATAAGAAACAAAGCACACATTCAACACGAAAAGTTACCAGCAGGGGTGTTTTCTAACAACTAAACCGTCCTGTGTACTGTGTCAGTTTGTAATTTTTAGATTTGTCTCATTTTGGGACGTCTCACGCAAGAAAATTGTAAGCTTATGTTAAGTGGAACAGTAAACTTGTTAGTCATCAATTTGTTACAAGCAGCTTGTGAAACGAACAACACTTTCAACTTGAAAGTAAACCATGAAAAACGCCCAATACGATTTCTGATGGTGTAGGTAACCGGAAACACTCTTCATACAGTTGTCAAAATGCCAAACATAGTTGAAACCGTTAGAATATTTTCTTAGTTTAAAGAATACTACAATACTAAACATATTACATTAACATTCGAAAACCACAGCAGCACTTAACCTCGACATTTCTCCTTCTGTCATTGCAACCTCAACAACATTTCGTCCATGTAAGGGATTAAAACATTTTCCTCAATAAGCCATCTGGGGTTTTGGTAAAACTTCCAAGATCATCAAAAACTTCGCTACCGAAATTGG
Organism: Pteroeides caledonicum; assembly: GCA_026546875.1. Lineage (NCBI taxonomy): Eukaryota > Metazoa > Cnidaria > Anthozoa > Scleralcyonacea > Pennatulidae > Pteroeides > Pteroeides caledonicum. The sequence goes on along the minus strand of JAOBAZ010002351.1, from coordinate 6,581 downwards.
TGATCGCGTCAGTCTTCGGTCACCATCGACGTCACCCCTGTTCCTTCGGGAAAGGGTCCAGGAGCCCGGGGGGATAGATTGCTGACGTCAAGCTCCTGGTATGCCATGGTATTCAGTACTGGGAGGCATAGTTGGGTTGACTGTAATCAGGCAGTGAGTTCATGTAACCTTGATCTCCCTGATAGGTTGAGTCTTGAGATAATACAGCATCCCCTTGGGACTTTAGATGGAAGTCTTCCGCCAAGTAACTGTCCTACAGGCAACAGAACAACAAAAATATACCAACACATTTGAACACCGCAGCCTAAAAATTGTAACTTAAAGATCTTCTATAAATCTTCTACATAAAGTATTTACTCGATTAAAACATGGGTGAGTTGCAACTCTCACGTTTGACTCTCGACTCCCAAGCACTTTCATCAACTCTCATTAACTTTGAACAGGTTCAAATTTTGGTAAGAGCTGGTAAGAGTTTTGAAGGGCAAGCGGTTCGCAATTTGCACGATTAACAAAACGGACGAAGTTTCTGAGAAATTTTCTGACACAATTCAGAGCAAACAATACTAAATCACTGCTAGTCGTAACAAAACGAAAAAGAAAAAAGACAATATTTTCAACCCAGTTACGCGCAGTCAACCAACTCTCATTCCCGTTTGACCGGGACATGCGAGTTGAGGAAAACTCGCACTCAAACGAACTCTTTCTTTTCAACTCTTACAAACTCTCTTCCATCCTTTATCCAGGCTTGAGTTAGTGTAATCTCGAAAACATATTGGTAAAAGTAACCGTAGTGGATAATTTAAATCGATAGTATACCTGTGATAGTTCAGGCTGGGACAGCGGTTGAGATGCCATAGGTTGACTCATTGACATTCCACCTTGGGTCAACGGACCTTGAGATAATGGCTGAGATGCATCCTAAAGCAAACATTCAAAATTATCTGAGCTCCGAATTCTCCACGAAGCAAAACAAAGTGTTGAATATTGTTGAATAGTACTCAAAACATAAACTGGCAGAGCAATCAGGGGAGAAACAAAAGTGGTTTGCTTAGCCAGTCAAATTCCTTGATTTGCGATTGTACAGTACACAGTGGGTTTTACCGACATATTTTTTTAAAGGGTACACGGCTAAAAATCTCACATGCTTGATCAAGGTTGATAGCTTATCAACTCCTAATCAACATTGATATCAAAGTTGATCCTTCATTGCCGCTATTGAAGCAAATCAGTTCAAGAATACAACACAAATCTGTTGCTTTGTTTGTATTACTTGGAGTATTATGAGTCAAGTCCTTATATTATATTATACTATAATAATGATAATGATTAGTATTTTTATAACGCAAAATCCCATGGGAATATGATCAAATGCGCTTTACATCAAGTATTAAACTTACAGATTTAACAATTAATCTACACGGCTAAAAATCTCACATGCTTGATCAAGGTTGATAGCTTATCAACCCTTGATCATCATAGATATCAAGGTTGATCAAGGGTTGATGAGTGATCAAGCTTGATGCGTCAAGCTTGATGAAGGTTGATGGTTTATCAACCTTGATCATGCTTGATGGCATCATGGTACATCATGCTTGACACATCAACCGTGATCGCGTATGATACATCAAGCTTGATCAAGCTTGATATTTCATCAACATTTGATTAACCATGATCATGCTTGATATCAACCTTGATCAAGCATGATACATCAACCTCGAACAACATTGATATCAAACATGAACAAGATTGATTTCAACCACGATCAAGTATGATATCAATATTGATCAAGCTGGCCGGCTCAACCATGATCAAGCTTGATATCAAGCATGATCAACTTAAGCGTTTTTACGCGTGTATTATGAATTTTATTTTTAAAACAATTGTGATATTACTTTCTTAACTACAGTGTGATTATACACACGTTCAGTGAGCATACACACGTTCTGACGTCACTTACGCAAATTTGCATATGATAAAAATTCATAACAAATACTCCAGAACAAAGCGTAGAAAGGAGTTATGAAGTTGCTCTGTGACTACAAAATTTTTCATCTGAGACGATGATGTATTTTTTTTATTATGATTACCCTTTAAAATAAAAGACATTTACCTGACTGGCTTGATTTGTGTTCATATGTCCACCATAAGGAACATGATTGACAGGATGACGGTTAGGGGGTTGTTGACCACGATTATTACGATATTGATTTTGACCATGTTGTTGACGAACGCCAGGCATCGGACGACCAGGCATAGCCTGAAATAAATATTAATATTATATCTCAACCGTAAATTAGCCATTCATAAAGCTTGATTTGTACCACGTGATCAGGCAATTAATGATGGAGCGAGTTTCCTCGCATCATAGTATAAAAGTGGAAGAGCCCGCTGCAGCGGGGTATTCGAGTTTGCGTGAAGCGTAATAAGTTTCCGGGATAGCGTGATTAATTTTGAAAATCAAAATGGCGCCATTTGCAATAACCACATCGTGAACAAGAAAAAGTTAAATATGAGTGTAATAAAAGCCATATATTTATATATATTTATATCATATATATTTGTCTACTTGCCGTCTTAGGGGCTAACACGCTACTTATGCACTCCCTCCGTGTTTAATAAAGTTACTTATTACTAATAAAACGAGTTTACTACATAACAAATGTGTAAAACGTTTTGCTGACGTTTCGGACGAAGACCCTTGATCAGAACAGACAGTTTGCTCTGATGAAGCAGTTTGTTCTGATGTAAAACCGTCAGCAAAACTTCGCACATTTGGCGGTTTTCGCGGTTACATGAGCTTACCTGGTTATAATAGTTATGTGGTGGTTGTGGTGGCATTGGTGGTATAAACATACCAACTGGTATTGGAATACTTCCCACAGCCGCAGCCACAGTTCTCTCAGCACCAATATAACTCATCCTATCGTGGGTTCTGAAGTAAGCGTCCTGATACGGCGCGGCTGCAGCAGCTGCATGGTCCATTCTTGGCGGGAAACCTGGCCCCATCATACTGTTTGGCATCAAAGCCTCGCGGGCATCAAACATCGTTGAGCTCATATATCGACCACCCTAAACGTGCAAAACATTTGGAGAGAAAATAAGCACTGATTCTTCCTGGACCAGGGTTTTTACAAGAATTTTCACCATATCGTTAAGTGGGTGTATGGGACTATATCGAGAAAACCCCAGGAAGCAATTCTCGGCTAATGTACAGAAGAGTGGCGACGCAAATTTCGATTCTGTAGTCGGTCGAACACTGCGTAGATGGTTGTACGCCTCGGAGATGGTCGTACACCTCGGAGATGGTCGTACACCTCGGGGATGGTCGTACACCTCCTTCATTATAGTTGTGCCTATGTTTCATTCATTTTTTACTCATCTTGTTTCACTCAATCTTCATCACTAAAGAAAAAACTTTAACAAATGTGCAATCCAAAAGCGACCCTGTGAGTTATGACGCCAGGTCCTCTGGCTCTCTCACCATACTCCAAGACAGGTGAGAAGCTGGAATTTAAGCTAGGAAGGTGAAGTAATCACTATGTAAATAACGCTACCGACCATTTCACAGGTGTCCGATCGTCTACGGAATCGAAAGACGACGTCGAGTAATGTTGCTAGATTTCGCATCAGCAGCCTTAAGCACTGTTTACGCACGAACGAAAGTTAAAGAAAGTCTTATTCGAATGTCGTCGCTCTTCGGCTGAAACGGTAAATAACTCCCGCCGCAGAAATGGCAGTGACGCAAATTGCGATTTCTAGACGGTCCGACCATCTCGAGAGTGTCGACCGTCTACCGAATGGAAATTTGCGGCGGCGACAAGAACAACAACGCAGTTTCCTCCTGACATTAACCGTGTATGCTAATTGTGGCTTGGCACTAAAATTAACTGTCAAAGTTAATCTTAACAAGAGCTTGGAATCCCACAATTGTTATGTCAGGTAGTACTGCATATAAGAAACGTCCAACAAAGGAAGTTGGTCGGGGTGGTGGAGACAAAGAAGGATTGAAACCGGAGAGGGAATAAAAATTAGGTTAAGGAGTTAGGGTTGGGATTATGTTTCTTTAAACTAAAATTAACTACCACAGTTAATTTTAGGGTAAAAACACAATTAGTATATACAGTTAATTTTAGGACGAGACTGGGTTGAGAACAACGTAAGACATTCTATCCCGACATTTCCGGTCATGCGTTGACGTCGTATAACAGCGCTAGTACAAGGTCCTTGTTACGCGCAAGTTAACGTATTAACATTTAATTTGAAAATGGTTGGCAATCTTTGGAAAAAAGCAATGTCTCACCGGATTACTTTTGTTGACAAGTTTCCTCGGCTTGCTAAATTGGATCATACTTTCTTTCATGTTGTTCAGAGGACCTAAAAAGCAAATCACAATTACGACCGTTGCTTCAAAGACGACTTGCACAAAACAGACAACACAGGATGGATCTCTTGGTAAACCAACCTTCAACGAGCACTTTATTCTCCTTGTAGTAGTTCAACAAATGATTCCATAGTTCTTGCTGTAAACAAAATTGTAATGAACTTAGCCAAGAAAGGTAAATTGTAAATCAAAACAAAACTTGTGTACACTGTTTATTATCTTTTTAGTTAACTCTTTTCGAAACACTCGCTGCACTTATGATACCTGAGAAGCTCAAAGAAGAAATGGTGACGTAAGAAGAACAATGCAGTCAAAAGTTCTTTCAAGTAATATATCATAAACGAGAAAGCGTGTTTCATCAAGATATCCAAACACGTTTGCTGAACACCGAGGCGAAACACAAATGTCAAGGTGTTTGAATGTCTTGATAAAACACGCTTTGGATATAATATAGTATCTCAAACGAATCAGTGTATTTAAAAGAAAATCGAGGTGAAAGTTGGCTTAATTTATGCAACTGTTTCACCAAGATATCTAAACAACGATACGGTGCTGATTTCCTTTGTTCTTGGTTCATTAATTATTAATGAGTACGAGATATAAATTATAAGAATGAATATTACTCAACAACATTTGAAGAAACGTACTCTGGATAAGACTTTTGGGTTCCCCACAATAATTGTGCCATACCTAAATGCAAAAAGAATCATGTATAGTAGTCATCAACCACATTCATTTTGCTAAGGATGTCTACTGATAATAACGGTACTAAGTGTTATATTAATCTTACTTTGCTCTGGTCAATGCAACGTTCAAACGACGAGGATCTTGTAAGAAACCAATGCCCTGGAAAATTTACTTAAGGTTATTACAAACAAATATTTATTCAAGGTTCTGGGCGATATGTGAAAGTATTATAATTTCAGTTGTACAAATTGGATGAATAAAACTAATGCAATTCCAAAAAATTAAAGTGTCTGTGACATAAAATTTTTTATTAAATTAGAGTTTCAGCTATTCATTTTGATATTTGTTTACGTTGGTTCACGACAGCCATGCCCGTTTGTCCTCCACTTTGCTTTTCAATGTTTTAAACACTGCGAGTGCAGTGTGCCGGTACGAAAAAAAAAACTGCGTAAAGGGCGAAAGCACCGGGGAAATTTATCAGGATGGCGTGTACAGATGGCGTATGATGGCAAAATTTTGGAGACATGAACTTCAAAGAGATCGACAGAGAGTTGGACTTCTACTTGATTACCTATTCTGTGGCTTCGGTTGATAACGACTAACTTCGGTTTGATAATTCTTTATATCAAGCTAAACCTCATTTAATAATTGTAAAAAAGAATAAAAAAATTACATTCCCTTTGCCAGTTGTGTTGTTTCATATTCGCGGCCCTTTCGCCGCCGTCGCCATTGGCATGACGTCATAACGTGAGATACGACCTCTTCGTCCGCGTTGTGGCTTCATAACGTGGAAGAAAAACGTCGTATACCACGTTATGACGTCGCTCGTTGGACATGACGATTTCACACAAGACTATTAGAAGCCATTAAATATTTTAAGTAAATAGTGAGAGATAATCACTACGACTTCGAAAATAATTGTTAATTATCAAGGTCTAGGTAAGTGTAATCATGGCTTTTCCATGACGAGTAAAACCGTCTGGCATTAGACAGAGAAAATATGTAAGGTTGTCGGACAGCGACACTATTCATGAAAGGGTCAAAAAAGTTGGTTTCCCACAGTTTCGATAAACTTATTGATTGCAAGTTTGATATACAAAATTGAGACCACAATTTTAAAGCAGAATATTATAATTACTTCTTACTTATTAAGCGTTACTTAATTGTGCTAAAAATAAGAACCTATCGATCGGAGCTGTTGCTATAGCAAGAATAACATTTTAACACGGCCACGTATATAAAATTGTTAATGTTTCACGTGCTATGCCACAAACTTACAATGTATATTGTGTATCCGTCTGGATCAAAAAACGTTTTAGTAATATATCCTTACCTGATGTTCATTCGAACGAACGCAAGATAAAATGATGTAATCTTTTTCACGACCTTGAAACGCATCCACGCTCGCAACTTCTATTTCCTAAAAATAAGGAAAAATATGTAAAACGACAGTCCTACAAAAGCAAGCCCCCCTTCAGAGATGTTTGCACACCCCCCCCCCAACTAATATATA
>JAOBAZ010002240.1:0-13674 GCA_026546875.1 Pteroeides caledonicum | reverse complement strand
GGTTATTATGTGTATATTTATTTGCATTGTTGTACTGTAGTACTATGAATGTAAATTTACATACTAGTGTGTAATTTCAATGAAGTATGTGGAAGGTTATTATTTTTGGTAATAACCTGTAAACTGGTATTAATTTTTTCAATAAAAACTTAGTACCTGATTCTTATTTTTGCGCAAATGCTTTTTTCAACCCTTCCTTTCCCCTAGAACATTCAAATACCACCGCCTCCTTTTAGACGGTGGTTATTATGGCAAAATTAAAAACTGACAACAAACAAAAGAATAGGGCGTGGCAAGTTTCAAGTGGCAATCTTCAGGAAATAAACACAGGTATGTCTTGTGTAGTCATCGATAAAGGTAACAAAGCAACGATATCCACCAATTGAATCGTCGGACATGGGTCCAGACACATCGCTATGGATTAGTTCAAATGACTCGGCTGCACGATATGAGACACCTGTTGGATATGGACAACAATGCTGTTTCCCATAACACAGCCTTCACCAAATGGTTCATTCTCCTTAGAAATCTGTCCAATCCCTTTCACCATATTTCCATTTGCAAGATTGATAACATTGTCCATGTCTAAATTCCCAAAACGACAATGCCACAAATATGTTTCAGATTCTTAGCAACGTTCACCTGCTCATCCACTATCTTCAAAACATACCGTACAACTTTCCATGAATCTCACCAACAGCAAGTAGTTTTGAATTACAAATTATTTAGCACATATTGTCTTCAAATGAGGCAAAAGCACCAAGCTAGATTATTGCACGAACTGACAACAAGCTCTTATCCAATCACTGGCGTAGCCAGCCTGCAAGGTTAAACATGCTATGCAAATTTCAAATCATTATCATCATTCATTTCTTTAGAAATTCATTGTTTTTACGGTTGTTGAACATGGAAATATTTGCATAGCATGACTAAATTGTCGGGCTGGCTAGGCTACTGTATACAATTGTGGCTAGTACAATACATCTCGTAAAGCTATCTTCTGAATCTGATATCATTAACAACAGCTTTAATATGCTAAGTTCTTTTACCATAAGCAAAAATAGAACGGTTGTCACCAAGATTTTCAACACTGGGTTTTTTGAATTCAACATACTCATCTAAATTGGAAGTATTCTTTGCTTTCTTTGGACAAATTCTGGCAAAATGCATGATGTGATCGAGCATGTTTTCACCAACGCGAAATTTACACGAATAATACTGCGGACGAAGTCGCACCGTTTGCAATAACGACTTTCGTGCAAACTGTCCTTGTAAAGTATACCAAGCCTCTTTCGCCGTCGTTGTTTCCCGGATATGTATTTGCCGTTCAGGCTCGACAGCCAAGCAAATATATGTCCATGCCTTCTTTGCTTGCGAGTTGAATTTCCTTCGCAATTCATCACTGGCACCTTCCGCAGGAGATTCAGCAGTACCATCTGCAAACCCAAACAGATCCATGCTCTCCAGATACTATCGTATATTGAATGCCCATGATCGATAATTTGTGCCATTCAACTTGGCAAATTTCAGCGCACTCGAAACATCCGACGAGGCCACCGCCATACTCAATACTGTTTTCTTTCATTCACGCAAATTAAATTAATCTAACATTCGATCGGTTATTACCACCGGTTGGCTAAGACTTTCCACGTCCCAGGTTGAAATTATGATAATAACTCGAACAATGTAAGCAGATTTAAGTAATCATGGTTTATGCATAAACTATAACCTTCTGGAACACAAGTAGAAAAAGTGTACATAAAATATTTCTCTACACACAAGATATTTCTCTACAAATAAAGGCGCACAAGCAATTAATGTGACGTGATAATATAAACCAATCATACAGTCACATGCATGAATGAACTTTAGACTAAACTTATGGTGTGATCATTACATGTAAGTTAAATAATCTTAATACATGAAGTACCACTTCTTAACAAGTTATACATGTAAGTCTTTTTTGGTAGCATTTGGCTCCTCTGGTCTGTAACTGACTTCTAACCTGATTTTGTTTATATATTGTTAATATAGCCTACACATTCCACAAGTTTAAATGTTAATATAACCTACACATTCTACACCAAAAAATATTGAAAATTGGATGCTACCATATCTATGTTTGAGAAAAAAATTAACACAAATTTATAAAACTTAACATAACTGTAGAATTTTGCAAGTCTTCGGCATTCAAGAACGCCATTTTTTTCTGCTACCTCTTTTTGCTGACCGTCTAGTCGCTTCAAATTTCGCTACATCTTAATACTTGTTGACAGGCATGATCAGTGAAGCGTGCAGGTGGCCTTTCACCATCAAAATTAAGCAATAATCTGGAATGGAGGCAATGTTTTTCGGGCGGTTTGTATACATAATATCTATGATTTATAAGCAATCTATGTAACATGGCGGACTAAACAATGACAATAGTAGAATTTCGGTGGCATTTTACTGAAAAACTGCATGTCTGGGTAAGTGACAACATTGATATTCGAAATCTATAGATTTATGTAAAGAAAGTGTAGTTAGCGAAAGATGGCAACGGGAAATAATCGTTTTCTAAGCGACTTTTGAGGCCACAGAGTACGGCATTACGCGGCTAATCTTTTTCGAAGCAATTTCGCATATCGCTGCTTGATCGCTTGTACATTGGCTGGGAGAGCTACCACGCTGGCCGCGCTGCCCCGCCGCAAAATTGGAATACGTAGACCACAGTATGGAAAAGAACAATAGTGCCCCGCATAGAATAGAAAAGTGTCCGTCTAAGTACCAGACCTTCCGCGCGGCCATAAAATCGGCAGCCACTAAACTACGCAAAACCACAATACGGCACAATAGTGTTGTAGCACAAAATGGTCCATTTTTCTTCTACAACAGGATTAATTCTTGTCGAACCGACATATTATACAAAAGCAAAAGGTAAGATTACATTATCTGCATTTGTAGCAATAAAAAATGTGTAGAAATGTAGAAATTTTAGAGTTTTGTTGCTGTAGTGATTGGTGTAACTTTGATTTGTAACTTAGGATTAGGGTTAGGTTTAGTGTTAGTGTTAGGGCGCTGGCAACAAGTAAATGAGGTGTCACGACTATTAAATATGCTACCGACTGTCTACGTATTCCAAATTTGCCGCGCGGCCACCGCTGCAGGACTACAAACTAAATATAGACACATATGCGTTTTTGACAGAGACGACTGCTTTTCTTGTCGAATCTTGACAGCTTAGGCGACATTATTTCTCACATTTTGTTTATATATGAGCTCAACACATCAAGTCGTTTTAGAAGTAATTTACAAACCTCCTAATCGGTCTTTATCGGGATAAAGTCACTCGCCTTCGGCTTGTGCATTTATACCCCAATAAAGGCCTCTCACTTGGTTTGTAAATATTACCTTTTAATTGGTGGCATGTAATCCTGTCTAGTATTTGTAATTATATTAACGTGTAATTATATTATGAATGTATAAGCGACTGAAATATATTGTGAAATAGTGGGCCGGATAACATACCAACTTATATAAGTAGTGAAGGTGGTTAGGTTTGGGCGCAAAGTGAGTCACTCGCCCCAGTCTGCCGGTGCGCGAGTTCTCTTATGTCAATCATAATGACATCACTCGCCCCAATCCCCGCCGCGCGCGCTTTGATGTCACTCGCCCCACGCCCAGCGCATACAAATTATCACCACGTCATCGTCATACGTCAATCGCATCGCGTCTTTGTCATACGCACGATTGGAAAAAATTGACGCCTTACTTCTTGCGCTCCCATCAATAAAACATACTAGTGCAATAAAGGAGCGAATGAACTCTTATATCCTAGACGCGCTTATCTCTAACATCGGGTTGAGCCAATGTCGCCCACTGTTTTAGATGGTTCAATCCATTAGCGTTAGTTATTCGTCCTTCATAAGCTAAGCAATATATGCACTTATCATGCTTTTTGAGTAACACTACGCGAGACCCGCGAGATCACCGACGACGCACTCGACTCTGATGAGGTCGATGACCCTGTTGTGGGCCGCGGCCGCCCTCATTCTCATGCGTCAGCCGATGAATCCGACGACTCCGACGACGTTTATGACTCTGATGAGCCGTGGCCTCCCACATTACCGCTGAGTGTTATCGTTGCCGCTTTGCTAAATGCCTTCGATAGCTAGCCAATTCGTTTTACAACGTGTATGCTTCTTTTGCATAAAGGTACATATGTGTTGTTTCATTCAGACCTCGACGCGTGACGTCACTGGGCTCTCCGATCCTTTTTGTTCAATACGTTGCTGGCGACAGTCACCCCGCCTCTCACTATGCCAAGCAGGGGTACGTGCAGTGATTTAGCTTTGACGGCTTGCATCACGTCCCACTTTAGCAACTCGTCTCGCTTCAGCTTTCCCTCTAGCGTGTCGCTATCCTCGATCGTGTCTAAACCTCCGAGTAGGCCGGCAAACTTGCTAAGCAACAAGTTGGTTAGAACCTCGTTAGCCTTCCTCTCACGTTCCTTTTCAACCTTGAAGAGGTTGAAAAGAAACGTGAGAGGAAGGCTACCATTTGCGTAATGTCTTTTCGATAGCCTTTTTTATTGCAGCTGGAGTGCGACGCATCTCACCGTCCTCAGCCAATTTAATAAGTTCTTCGCGCAGCGTCCACGTCTTGCTTCACACTGTCTTCCAAGTCTGCGTCCACTTGCTCTTCGGTGAATATTTTCTCCGCGTTCTTCCATTTATTCATAGCCCAATGTATCATTGCTTCCCCGAGGTGACTACCTTGTGTGAAAAAGGGTGACGAAGTTCAATCTCTAACCTTGCGTGTTTGTGGCGCTTCAAGTCTGCCTTTATTTGCTTTTTTCACTCTTATTGATATGTCAAAGATAGCCATCAAAGTGTCCATGTCTTCGCTGTTTGTGTAATAAAATGTCACAAATAACACTTTATTCACTTGTTTTTGTTCACAGTCGGTTGGTACAAAGCAATCATCGCTCTTGCTTGGCGCCAATTCTGTCTAAGTCCTATTCCAAGAATACGTAGGGCATATGAGAACGATGTAGTCAAAAACACCACGATACTCTTACGTAGTATCTCTAAGAAGTACTTTGTCTTTCCACATCCAGTCATCCCTGCGAGGTGTCTCCTTTTCTTCTACTAGTATTGTATGGCTTGTAGGTCCTTATTTATGAAATTCACAAGGCCGTCGCTCACCACGAATATGAAGCAGTTTAGGTCTGTTGCGGTTGCACGTTTCTTCACCTCCAATAGTACACCGTTTTGTGAATTTACTATTTTCTTGCTAGAGTTTACGGCTCATGGGTCTGCATGCGTCCTCAGGTCAATGACGAGTGCAAAACAGTCTTTAAAAAGGCTTGTCAAACTTGTTGCAGACGTGTCTTTGGCCCAAAAGAGTCTAGACGCCTCTTCGTAAAACCTCGTCTTGCCAATGCCTTGTGTGTACACGGTGTTTGGTACACCTTCCACGCTTACGTTCACCTCGTCCACGTTTGGGTACGTAAACTCTTAGCTGCCCGTCCTTGTGGGTCGTGTCCATAAAAGCACCACAGCTTTCAGGCTGCTCCTCGGTACATTTACTGTTATATTTCTCCATAGTTACTGGAGTACATGCTTTGGAAACTCGATTAAAATTTAATATAACTCATTATTTATGTTGGGAAATGTTTATGCAAGTTTAGGGTCCTTTCCACATCACATGGCTAGTGTGGGTCTGTCTAAAATTATGTTTCTTCTCACGATCGGTTTGTACCTCGTGTAGGTGTCTTGTGCGGCAAGCCACTCTTTGCCGCCTCTCCTACTAACGTGGCCACCCTCCTCTTTCACCTTTTTGTAAAGTCTTTCTGCGGACTGAAAGCCTGTTCTCGGCGCGTAATAGATGTCTCATAGCATTTGTTCTGCCACAACGTCGTTGTCCATTTACTTATACCATGCGGTATAATGTCTATTAAGTAAATGTCTATTATTTTACACAAATAACGGGTTCGCCTGGTACACCAACATGTGTAGTGACACTTCACTCCCATTTGTGAAATCTGCTCGTAGTGCACCGTGGAAGGCAAACACATTAGGGAAAATGTTAGGGAAGGTAAAAGACTGATTCACAACGATCATTTGTACATTTTCAAACATCGCCACACGCCTAATTCTTACCTTTAGCATGTCTAGTTTTTTAATAAGTTTTGTCTTTTTAGTACCATCTGTTAAGTAGTTTATTATACCGATCTCCGGCTGGCCTGCATTGGGTAATGTTTCATCATGGTCAAACGCGACGGAGTGTACCATCAAACGACTTGTTGCACTCGGCGTGTACGCCACCAGCCCTTGGTAGGGAAAGTGTTCTTTCATGCTCATCGGTAACGCCGTAGCGCCTGTGATAAACTCGGGAATACTTTAAACACATCGTGGCGTAGGCGAAGCACCCCTGCGACGGGCGCTGCAACGTTTTTCAATGCCCAAAAGCCCATATCAATGGGCGCACGCATCACGCCACCCTCGTTCGTGAGTGGCTCTTGCTCGCCATCCACACTATGTCCATACAACAAGCTAATTTGTTTATTACGAAATGTAAAAATCCAAGTACACGCCACCAACTTGTACTGGCTAGTCCTCCTGATCCGTCACATTAAAATGCAATTGCCAAATGTCTTTGTCTGTCAATGCCATTTTCGCCTCAATGTGGAAAAACTCTTGCATACTCCCGTACAACGCTGGCTTCCTAGTGACTGGTAGTGTGGTGAGTACCGTGGATCGTTGCCCTTGCACTTGACACTTTGTTGAACAACGGCATGGAGATGATTTGTTACACAAATCATCTCCATGCCGTTGTTCACGTTCTCTTCACCCAAACTTTCACTGCTTACGTTTGGCGCAAATGTAGTCGACGCGAATTGGCCACGTAGTCTCCAATTGCTCCCCCAAGTCAAGGGTGAATAAACTTTTATTTACAACTCTACACCCTCCGTTGTGCGGTAGCGCTTTGACGCACACGCCAATGTCCTCTTCCAACGTCTTTTTTTATCATTGGGAAGGTCCAATATCCAGTATACGTATACGTTACGCCAACAGGCAGGTTCTTGTATCCCCAAGTTTGTGCAAGTTTGTAAGGGTACAAGTTTGTCTTTAACGGTCACATTGAACAATCGCAGATAGACTACCGGTACTTTATCTCCTCCCGGTGTAACGGTCTAATCACACTTGGCCTTAGACTGCTGCAGGAGAACATAGAGTCGCTGGTTTATTGCGTGCTTGCCGCGCAGGCAAAGACTCGGTGGTCAATCTTAGACGGGGGGGCGCGTGCACAACAGACGCAGCAAGTCTTTCGAAAACTCGTCGAGGAAACTGTAGTGCAGTCAGACTCTACTGTGATGATATCAAACATGAGGAGGGCGATTGCGGACCCGCATGTGGTGCTAAACGCTGCAATTTGTCCTGGCGTAGTGCTACTGCCTGGGAGGATGATAATATTGGACAAGTCAATCGCCGGCTTCAAGAATGTGCTGACCGTTGCGACTGATAAAATGAAGTTTGGCGTGAACGACGGGGTGAATAGGCAAACGGTGGACAAGAGCACCAGCCTGGCGCACCACACTTGGACACGATCGGGTAGACGACATCGCAAAAGACATTGCCAAAGACATCGCAAAAGACATCGCAGGGCGGACACAAGGGAGCCTAGACGATATCCCAGGCAAGAGTCGAGAAGAGTATCGCGCTTGGCGTTGTGTCTGGCATTCTGACTTGGCTAGTAAAACGTTATATACTCCATTGAATAAAGATGGGAAGACCTAGTCACGTGCAGGCTCACACGAGTCCCACAAGGGAGCAACAGGAACAATTGGACAATTAGTATGCGTACTATTACAGACTATACACATGTTACAAATGGAAGTACAAAAGAACAAAAGACTACACTAGCGTTGAGTATGACGAGTATTGCAAGCAAGTTTATTGGCGTCATTGTGGGTGGTGTTACAATGAACCCGATAATCTTGGGCACAGTGAGCTCTTGTGGGCTACTAGTGCAAGAGTATGTGAACGCAAGTAAACTGTCTGATCGTGTGAAGAAATGTAAGTTTGCCTACACGTCGTATAAAAAAGTACTCACACAGATTGTGTCGTACCTCCGTGGCTTGCCGTACGACGATGAGACTTTTCTTGTCGAAAAAAGATGTTGGACGACATTGTGACAGACACTTGCCCGCCAGTAAATGGAATGAAGATAAAATATGACAGAGGTAATAAAGGTGGGCAAACATCTGAACGAATTCATAGCTCATGTGCAATGAGCACTACATCACACGCAGCAAGCATTCAGGCGAATGGTCCAACTCATACGTCATAGGAGCAATGAAAATAGTGGCATTTATGATGCAACAATTTACAAACCGCGTAACCAAGGCGAGGCCCCATGGGGCTCCCTGGCGGTGTGCTTGTAAGGTCACTGTAAGGCAACTGTAAGACAACTGCAAGGTAACTATGAGTAGACTTTCAGATAGTCTGCAAGGTATTTCACAGGTACCATACTCAATTGTGCAAAACATATATTAATAATAAAGTGGGAGACCAACAACCACAAATAGAGATTACCAAAGTGACAAACACAAAGCAAAAAGACCCAAAAAGGGTGGTGCAAGGCAATAGACTTGCTGAGATTTCGCGTGAGGCAAAGGGACGAAAGATGAGAGCACGCATTGAACGTGAGAGCCAGGACTCATATTGCAGCGGTGGTAAAGCACTGCTCTGTGCGGCTACCATACTAACCATTGGCTATGTCGCTTTCAAGAAGCTTTTTAAGAGAGAAGTTGAGAAAGAAAGACCAGGCGCACCAAAGGGCGCCCCACGCTTTGCAGATAGCTCAGGCACAAAAGTTGAAGGCATGCCTAATAACGTACTAGACTCATTGGGATAAAACATTGCTCTTTATTAAATGAACAAGGATTTAAAGAACGAGGCCTACTACCACGCCTTGCTTGTGACTCTAGGCGTAGTCTTATTAAGCATGGTTACGAAAAAGTTTGCTGGGGAGAAATTTACATGTGGAAACAATTTGGGAAACTTTGGGAAGCTGGCAGCTGGTGTAACTGCCTCGACAATGCTAGTAAAGTATGCAAAAGACAAAAAATGGCTGCCAGACGACCCATTCAATAAGAAATAAGACATGGGGACTATAATAAACATGGGATTTTGGTTAGTTTTATTCCTTGTGAGTGCGTACAAGCTCATATGAGACGTAATGGATGAGGCACAACGAAGAGCGTACGAACAAGGTTATTTAAATGCCTTGGCCGAGGCTCCCTTCGGTGCGCCCGAGAATGACAGCATAAAACAAGACATTAATATAAATGGCAGCGATAGCGGGTAGCATTTTTCAAACGACATTTGGCAGCGATAAGTTTTGCAGGCGCTGGATTTCTTTTTAAAATGTTTGACAAAAATGGGTACGCTGATGAAATGAAAAGGCATAATGTCGCGTTGGAGAGCCTTGCAAACGCAAAGAGGCGTTCTACGAGAATGAAGTGAGACAACATGATAAAATACAAGAACCACGACGACATGTGGAAGAGGCAAACGAAGACATTGTCGTGACATCAAGGCATTGGACGCCTTGAAAGAGATCCAAAGCATAATGTATGCGGGAAGAACGTTAAAGCGTGAGCCACACTTGAGTGACTTCTACGAACCAAGCAGTGAAATGAAAGAGTACCAACAACTTGTGGCGGTCGCAATGGGAATAGGTAGTGGCGCACTTTTGTCGTACGTGATTTAGGAAGTATAAATAAATATACAAAAGAAATGTCTTGCTGCAAGAACCCAACTATGCTAATGGACCACGAGCGTACTAGTTGTAGCAATTGTCACAGGTGCGTTGGCCCTGTGCAGGGCGTTTCTATTTCGTACATTATCGAGTCTGTGTCTGTAAATAACAACTCTGCCTTGTCTCGCTATTTTTCTTCGCGTAGTTGTAATGAAATTCATACATTAGCGTGATAAAATGATAAGACATGATAAAATACAAGAACCACGACGACATGTGGAAGAGGCAAACGAAGACATGGTCGTGACATCAAGGCATTGGACGCCTTGAAGGAGATCCAAAGCATAATGTATGCGGGAAGAACGTTAAAGCGTGAGCCACACTTGAGTGACTTCTACGAACCAAGCAGTGAAATGAAAGAGTACCAACAACTTGTGGCGGTCGCAATGGGAATAGGTAGTGGCGCACTTTTGTCGTACGTGATTTAGGAAGTATAAATAAATATACAAAAGAAATGTCTTGCTGCAAGAACCCAACTATGCTAATGGACCACGAGCGTACTAGTTGTAGCAATTGTCACAGGTGCGTTGGCCCTGTGCAGGGCGTTTCTATTTCGTACATTATCGAGTCTGTGTCTGTAAATAACAACTCTGCCTTGTCTCGCTATTTTTTCGTCGCGTATTGTAATGAAATTCATACATTAGCGTTTTGCTAACATCGAGAGTAGTAATTCCCACGTAGATTGGTTTGTCTATTTTCACCTCTGCTCGCCCTATGTGTACCGAAACGAGGTTCTCAGTTGAACCTTTATAATTTGGCTTTTTGTTAAATTTGTCAGCGTCTTTCACTCATGTGACAAGCCTAATGTCACGCCTGTTCCTAGCGTTCTCCATCGTATTACCAAACACACTGTTGTTCATTAACTTGAAAAAGTCTTTTTCAAAGTTTTTTTTTGCACCCTTGCGTAAATTTGTATTCAATGCGATATAAGGTGCAAGCCATTCGCTCTCATCGAACCGAATGCCACGATGCACGCAAGCCACTCTCAGACCGAGACTGGTCAAGAGACAGTGCCTCATAATCAACGACACAGTTCCGTTTTACGCGTTTTTAGTGTTGTCACTAGTTTTTCGACATCGTCTATTTTGAGCCGTTCAGGTGCCAGGGGATAGTCGTCGTGTAAATTGTGTAATTCTTTTGGATAGTCCACGTCTACTTCTAAAATACATGGTATTTTTCGCCAAAAGCCATTCGTTGGGAGAGGCTTTGACATTGCCTACCATACAGATTATTCGCGTCCAGGTATTTCATGAATTTCGTCGCCTGCGTACGAATTATTTGCTTCTGCGTGTCGTTTGGTGATCATACTCACGCCACCACGTACACCTCGTTCAACCATTAGTACCATGTCTGGGTCAATTAGTAGTTCTAAAAAGTTTGTCTTTCTTAGCATTGCGTCCCACGCCAACCTTGGTGCAGAGTAGTACCAAGCAGGGTCAAGTTTGTAATTCTCGTGACAAACGTTTCGAAAGTTTTCAAAAACGTCCGCCAATAATAAGACGTCTGTCTTTAAATACAAGTCGTGGTAGTCACGCATCGTTTTCATCCCAAACACTTGCCATACGGTCTTTGTGTGCTCATAGTCCTCATCAGATATCCCTCGCTGTTAAGCTTCGAGTAAAATGCTTCTTTTGGTGAAAGGCATTGACTTGAGAGTTTTTCAAATGAGTCCATGTAGTCGTATGGGTATACACATTTGCGCGATAGCAAGTCAAACTCTCTGCAACCGCACCTATCACCCAACAATCCGAGTTGGGCGGGATCTAGATTACTGGTAAGTGTAGCGAATCCCGAAGGCATGAATCGAAAGCTATCTATGAAACGAAGGTGGCGTTTTACATCGTAGTCTTTGCCGTTCTTCACGTAGCTACCTACTTTCACCGGTACACTGAAGCTAATGTACTCCTCCTTCGTCTTTGCAAGCACACTGACATCCTCACCCAAGACGTGTAAACTTTTGACAAATAGATGTGCGTCGTACACGGATAAATTGTGAAAAATAACGGGGACGAAATTCGGTACCCAATAATTTAAGTTACAGTCGTTGTGTGCCGTGCTTCTAAACTCCCTCGTAAAGTGGTCGCGGTCTATGACCTTATCCTCTCTCAACTCTTTTTCACAGATATGGCAGTGTATGGCGGCGCCGTACGCTTGGGGGTCCTCATCGGTCATTTGTAGACGTTTATTAGATCTTACCTTCTTATATAGCCCTTTCACAGTGTCCGCCAACGACTTGATGAAATGATCACCTACGTTTTCATCTTCGTTGCTAGCGGTGTGGCAATGCAAAATAGGCGGGTATAATCCGTCATTGTAGCCTTTCACTATGTACGCGTAGCCTGATGACACATGATGTTGGTACCTTGTGGTGTGATCACCAACCTCAACAGGACCTATATTCTTTGTGATACACTCAAAGTCAGCGTAAACGACAAAAGGTACTTTCATGCCGTGCCTGTGGTTCTTAAACTGAAGAGTCGTCCCATTGTCTAGCACTGTCGTTCTCACAGCGTCATGATCGATACAGTATATGAGGTGACGATTTAGGCGCTCGTTGGTCGAAAAATGGTTCAAAGACCAACCGTAATATTCTTTGGTGCGTTCTATTCCACCTACCTGTGCAAAAAGGAGCGTAAACATACTTCTAATGCAATGATAGTGACCCTAGTTGTACACTAATAGGTTTATTGCTGTCTGTCCCTCACTCGGTTGACCTAGTCTGATAGGATAGACATTCTTGTCGTTCTCAACCCAAACACACTCACGACATACCCTGGGTTATTTCGTTCGAATATTTCGATGTTTTCAATCGACACAATCCAGTTTACTTCCATTCGAATATTTCGATGTTTTCAATCGACACAATCCAGTTTACTTGCATTCGTCTTTGTGATCCTTCCTGGGTTTTTTTTTGGTTTGAATACACTAATCCCGACCGATCATTTAAAGCACATTTCGTCCTTGTTTTGAGAGCTAACGACAGCGTAGCGATCTTTAATGTACTTGGGAAGCGCTGCATGATTGCCTGGGCTGATCGAGTTGTATTTGTTGTTACACGAACGTCCAACTGTACAACTCGTTCGAATCGCCAACCAGAGCCATTTTTTCGGAACGTGTATAATGACTCCATAATTTTCGCATTCATTCTTTTTAACGTCTTATCGATGTCAGTGGAGTGGTCAATGGTATAAACGCCTGATGAAAAATGTGGGAACGCACTCAATGGCGGTGAACCTTTGGTGAACTCACATTTTAGTGTAACTAGTTTGGTTGGCCTTTTCGCTTCTCTTATTATTCTTGAGATCGCAGATCTTTTCCGACTGACGAAGATGTCTGGACCAACGCCTCGCACGCCTTTGATAGTGTGCACTCTGTAGCGACCATTAATTGCGTCTTTCACGTCGATACCATCTTCTGGTAAGTTTTTGAATACAGTACCACTAACTAGTCTCCTTATGGCGTTATTCGTGGCGTTTGTGACCCTAATGATTGGTGGCGGTACGTAAGAGACTAGTCAATTCGCAAAAGTAGTTAGTTGCTTTCTTGCCTCACTCACAGCGCTAAGGCCTTGAGTTTGTACTTCAACGTAAGGAATGGGCGTCATGACCTGTACCCCAACGCTCGGGTTAGGCGTGTCGAAGATATAGGCGTTCATTCTCTATTTTATTGTAGTTCCCGAGCCCCAGGCGAAGCCTGGGGCGAGGTTTACTAATCTTGACGTCATTTCTTTACGTGCGAATTAAGTAATCGAGTTTCTTAGCCGAAAGAAATTTCAGTTTGAGTCTCTCTCTCTATATATATATATATATTTAACAGTTATACCATGAGCTCGAGTCGTATATGAACTGATAGCCGACGAGGCGAAGC
>JAOBAZ010002239.1:0-21479 GCA_026546875.1 Pteroeides caledonicum | reverse complement strand
CAAGGCAACCATGCACTTGTACAATGTGTTTTTACATCCAAAACAACTAGTTAAACAACAACATTCAAAACAATTAGGATCAATCTGAATGGTAAAGAAAAATAAAAATTTAGTAGTGGACCACCTTAAAAACTGTAGAGTAACTCTATTTGTAGATTTTTGTTTTAGTGCTTCGTCTTCGAGCTATTCCAGTTTGTTTAATATGTAAATTACCCTACATTACGTCAGATGTGCATAATTATATATTACACAAAGCATTTTATCTCAATTATAGTTAAATGTAAACTCTTCTGAGACGTATTAACCTTTGCTTTTGACACCATAATGACAAATTTCTTGTGATTTCCCCAGATAAAAGCAAAAATATATAACTTTATGTTGTAAATCATTATACACATGTGATGTAATGCAAGGTAATTTACATATTAAACAAACTGGAATAACTCACAGACGAAGCACTAAAACAAAAATCTACAAATAGGGTTACGCTACAGTTTTTAAAGTTCTTTCCAATGGGAGAGTAACAATTTTGGGGTTATGGGCACTTTAAATAATAAATTCCATGAGTTCAATGACTCCAAATCATTTCGTAAAATTCAGATTCTCACTCTGGATCAGTGTGTGTAAAGGCGTATATCTTCTCTATTTCCACTGCGTATCCGCCGCTGAAATTTACCCGCTGAAATACACTTCAAAATGCGTGTGTCCTTCGCTACACATGGCTAACTAAAAAACGTCTAG
This sequence comes from Pteroeides caledonicum, assembly GCA_026546875.1. Classification (NCBI taxonomy): domain Eukaryota; kingdom Metazoa; phylum Cnidaria; class Anthozoa; order Scleralcyonacea; family Pennatulidae; genus Pteroeides; species Pteroeides caledonicum. The sequence goes on along the minus strand of JAOBAZ010002239.1, from coordinate 20,738 downwards.
TGACACGAAGTAAAAAGCAGATGCTATTGCGTTTTATCTCCATAAATATCTCCGTATTATGGACAAATAATACAAGTAACTGGGTACTACAGCGAAATCGCCTACCAACACATACACTGTAGTACAATTACTTGCTGACCGCGCGAACCGGAAGAGGACTACTGTCTACGACCCGATTACCTAAAAACAAACGGTACTTTAACACTTGCGCCGGCGCTATGCTTGGCGCAAGTAAAAAGTACGAAAAACAAGGAAAATCTTGATGACGTCATCTGTGCATCTATACTTTAATAACACACGGCTCATATCCAATCAAATTGCTTGTTTTGATAAGATTGTTGCATAATGCAGAATATTATATATCGATACATCTTGTTGTCTTTTGCATGTATTTTGCATGCATTTCACGAGCGAACATAGCGCCAGAAGCGAGAGTAAGTGGCGGCGTAAGCGGCGGCGTAAGTGGCGGCTTAAGTGGACGGGTAAGTGGCGGGATAAGTGGTAGCGCGACAGGTAAGTGGCGGGATAACTGGTAGCCTGGCGAGGAATTGGCGGTATAACTGGAGGCAAGGCCAGAAAATAGGACAGACTAATGGCCCTTCGAAGCCACCGTACAAACGAGATATTTGGTCACTCATTAAAGAATACAATAGGGACACAACAATTACAAACGAGTGAACTAATAATATTGTAGAAATACTTCGTAACCTCACTGGCAAAAGATGAAAAATTAGGGACTTTCCATAGCCTGTCGGTAAAACACACACAAAATCCTTTGGCAAAAACATGCTCACGAAACAAATGGCTTGTCTCGCCTGGTCTCAAAATAATGTCTCCTTATACATACTATTTACAACAGCGAATCCCAAGCACAATAAAAGTACAATGTAGTCTAACACGGTCGAATGGAAAACATGCCATTCCGTAATTTGATACTCACCTGTCCCCCCCTAAGGCCTTGAATCTTTAACGGACCACGTGACCTGCTCCGACCAGGGCTTTTCTTTCTAACGAGGGAAAGCCCTGGGAACAAGGTTGGAATAGGTTTAGATCACCAAATATGTAGGCAAATGTATGTAGGCAAACTAGTCATACTAATAAAACTGCAAATTTTGTGTAACATCAGTTACAAATATTGCCAACTTTTTCTCTTTTTACAAGAATATTTTTTAAAATTTATCAAATATACTTTCCGTTGTTACTTTACACCTTGACAAGCATGTCAATCTAATAAGACCAAAAAAATCTTGTTTCTCAAACCATACAATGGGAATAAAAACATGTAACATCAGTCACATTTACCTGTAACGTCAGTTACATGTAACGACGTCAGTCACGCATTATTACATTTAAATCACTCAAATAGTCCATGATAAAATAAAATTCTTTATGTTTCAAATACATGAAGTCCTTGTTGCATTTGAATATACATGTAGCTGCTGACCAAACTTAAAGATACTAAAATATGTAGTTTCTTGCTTTTGGCTTTATAATGCCACTTACTGCAGCAATTGCATACAATTCAATCCATTGCATACAAGTTATTGATTCAGTTCAACAAAGTCAGCAAAGGAATCAAAGAAAATGCAGAGTTTGTCAAACTCAGAAAACCTCAAAGTGTCCAGTTGGTGTGTCGTTAAACATGACAATGAGCTACTGTGTTTCCTGGAGAGATAAAGTCTGTGGTTGGAACCAGCTATGAAGTGTCTGTCATGGTAAGGGCTGGAAAATACTGGAAGTGGCCACATCAAGAAGATAACACTTTTTATACTCAAGACAATGTAGTGAAAGTGTTAAACCCACCAGACTTGCATGTGATCACTATGACTTTCCGAACTTCAACTTTGTTGGTAATGATGCAGTATGAAAGTACCAGTACTGCATTTGACATAAAAACATTATAGTTGCAATAATATATTGAATGTTATGTTATATTGGGAGTACCCATGACTTTGATGAGAATTTTAGTTCACAACTGAACTGTTGTCAGTTTTGTAACATCAGTCACGTAACGTCAGTCACACTATAATTACCTCCTGCACCCCCAGGAAGACATTATATTAATGATACTTTAATCAATAATATATATTTTGGTATTCTTAACTGTTATCAACTAAAGATTTTGACTTATGTTCTATCATCTGAAGACAAAATTTGTTAAAGGGAAATGGCAATATATTTTTTTATCGTCCCAAATGAAAACTCTTAAATTATTTAATAACCTACTTTACAGATTTGTTATATCTTTCTTTGTTTTCGAGATATTTCACTTAAAACTTGGTAAAATTGAATAACATCCGCCATCTTGAATATTCACGGAAGTGGTGTGATGACACAACCAGGGTCACACGAAATTTGATTGTTTGTTGCTTTGTCATGTGTTGTTTGTCTGGAGTCAGTTACACAAATTCTCCCCTTAACACAGTCACACAGGAAGAGTTTCTTTACGGTTTACCTGGTTGTGACGTCACCGAAACCGAAGCTAATTAAGGTTTAAGATGGCATTCATCAACAACGTCTGGCCAGCTTTGAAGTGAAATATCTCGAAAACGAAGAGAGATACAATAAATATGTAAAGTAAGTTATTAAATAGTTTTAAGAGTTCTTTCATTTGAGATGATAAAAAAAATATATTGCCATATCCCTTTAACAAAAGTTAAATAAAAGGCTTTGTCCATTTTGCGTAACAACAGTCACAACTACAATGTACTTAAAAGTGCCTCTAGCTCTCCCAAAACAACATAAATTAAGTAAAGTTCAATTTTTGCTGAGATAGTGGTATAGTTACAACAAGTATATAAAACAATAGTAGGATAAAATACAACAGGGCAAAAATCTTTGATGTGGTTTCTAGTGAAAAAATCCTTCAAATGTAACATCAGTCACATGGAATTGCCCTATAATGTAATATCTGATAGTACCTGTATCTGAATGGTTCAAGTTGCTAATACAGTATTATCCGTAATATCTGTTCAAGTATAACCTGTAATATCTACAGTAATACTGTAGTACAAGTTGCTGATAGTCATACGATTGTTAAAGTATAAACCGATGGACTTGCATCCCTCTGAAAGACAACTGTAACCCTTTTCAAAAGTATTTCTGGGCTTTCAATGGTGGGCATGCGATCACTCGCGCATCTCTTAAATAATAAACTTAGAAAATACGCCATTGGGATATATATTCTTAAAGTTGAATGCTTAGCTAAATAAGCATATTTTTTAAGTACCGGTATATATACATATACCGGTATAAAAATATGCTTATTTAGCCAAGCATTCATGTTTCTTAAATTACTACCAATAGCATGTCGGGAAAATTTAAAAAAACAGCTTATACTTAACACTGGCACCACAAGAATTGGGAATGTGGTTACCAAGAGAGCATGGTAGTTTGCAGAAAAAGATTTTGTATATACAGAGAAATCTTATTTCAAAATGGTAATTATATCTTAATGCAACGGTGGTCTGCAATGCCATTACTGCAGACCATGGTAACATGCACACAACTAAGTTACGCTAGCCAAATTTTGGAAAACGGAACCTAATCCATAAGCCAAGGTCAAGTGGTTTAGATGGAATAACCTTCACATTTGACACACGCACACAGTACACACACTGGTAAATTATTTACCTCTTTATTTTGTTCGAATCTACTTTTACAACAGCGTGAAACTTCCAGTCCATGTCAATATACAGTTCATTGTTGACAATGTGCATAATCTTTCCCACCACAATTTTGTCCACTGGTCGAACTAATTTTGCAAACTGTGATTTTCTGAACAGTTCCTGAAAGCTTTCCTCCCGGGTTTTCTTGCTAGCATTACTTAAAAAACAGTGTTTCGAGCAAGGAAATAACCGAAGATGCCTCAACGGCAACGGTTTATAAAATAATCCAAGAGACACCAACGGTCTTAAAATTCTTCCCATTTTGGACATTATTTTGGATATCATTGCGCTAGATAACAATGTGTTACTGCTGTGACAAATGGGCATCCGCTGACACATTTTTTTTGGATACAAAGTTCTTCTAATTTTTGAATTTATATTTTTTAAATAATTTTAACCGTACAATTAATCAATGCAATTTATTTAGTATCACCTACCGCGATTTAACAAACCAATACGTTAATGTACAGATGGTAGACATCCACCTACAATTAACTAAATACATGTAGTCTGATACGCGTACGCGTGCAAGTGTTTTACAAATGCCATGGAGAAAATATTCAAAGGGAACATACTAGAGTTTATGCTAACTGTTGGACGACTAAAGGTAAACGTTTTATTTCATGATTTAATAAAGATGTATTTTTGGACATTGTCACGATTGTCGATAACCACGCACACCCTATCGCATTTAAAAAACTTGGCGCAATTTTTCCCCGGTACAATGATTTATGAAGAATCCCATAAACCGCCACAGTTTAATGCAGACTGAGACTCAGACTACTGCATTGTGCAGTTTAAGGTTTTATTGCAAATCAGTGCGGGAAGACGTTTAGAGCAATGCGAAAGGTGTTCCTGAGATTTGCCAAAATCAATATTTTATTCTGTAATATTGACCATTTCATATTTTTTTGACATGTCTATTATCAGGCCCTTTGAATATGATAATTTGATTATTCCTAAATAGTTAAATTATAATTTGGATCGATTCATTATGTTATATATATAAAATTTAAATATACCATACATGTTAATTTTATTTTTTTGTTCTTAATAATTAGGTATTTCTAATTGTAAAATGCATAGCTAAATGAACATAGAGACCTACATGTAGTGTGCATACATTTGTATGAGAAAACAACAAGCCAAAACAAACAAATTCACTCAGATAACTACCATTTGAATCCATTATTTGTTTTCTTCTTGAACAGTTTACAGTACCTTTTGAATCAATTTTAAAGATTTACACATGGTTTTTAAAGATTTTAGCACTTGTAAACAAACTTGTTGCAAAAAATGACACTCTTGGACCACAGTCAAAATATTGTAAAAGCTGCCCACTGCTGCAACCAATCAGACTGCAGGAAATCAAAAATATTTATTTTTAAGGCATGTACAAATAAAAAAATAAATCAGTATATGTTAATGTAAATATTCATCTTTTTTTCTGTGCATTTCTGCAACAATGTACAGTATTATACAATAGTACATGTATTTTACATTGCAAAATATTTCACATAAATCCTACCGGTGCCTAATAATTTTTATATTATGGTACACAGGCTGCACCCAGTGTGCATTGAAAAAATTTTAGACACCTTAGAAGCATTTGTGCAAAAATAACATGGATGCACCTGTCAGTAATTTAAGGTGACAGTGTAAAATCTGTTAAAGTGCTAATTGTACATCCAAATTCAAACAATTTTTTCCACAACACTAAATAACGTACAGTATGTACTTTCAAATTTTTATCAGGCAGCTTCCTTGTTGCTCAGATATTTGAGCTTGTAATTGGTATGATACCTTGTAGCAATATGATGTCATAGGAGAAATTTCACATTATGGTAATGATTTTTACCATATTTATTTAAAAATATAATAATTACAATTTTAGAGATTGGATCAAGGCCTTAACAAGAGGCCTGAGTCCACCCATCTTTTGGATAAACATTTTTGAAAGTCATTGGGCACAAATATTTTAAAACATTAATTAAAAAAAATTCCAGAATTTCCCCCTTATTGTACATCATATATACTGTATATATTGTACTGTACTTCAAAGTTTGATAAGATATTTAAAATGCACCAATGTTGGGCACAATACATGTACAACAAAAAAATTTTGAAAAAAGATTGTTTCACAGCAACTACCAAAAATTGAGTGCATTTCTAGGTTTTTAAGGGAGTTGATTTCAAGTTTTTCATTGTGAAGCATGACCCATCCTCCCTAGGCAGCTTGTGCCCATCAAATTTAACATTCTACATGTAGGTGAAGACTGGAGGGTTCTATTTGGAGTGGTTTGGGGCAACTCTTAAGTCTCTGAATGGCACGTCTGTGAATTCACATGGTCAGTGGCAATGTACATGTACTTGCTGTCCTGCTCTTAACGAAGGTGTATCCGATTGTACTTTTTAAATGCCATGGTTACAGGTTGGTCATTTTTATCCCTAATTATCCATAAAATGCCCAAAACCTACTGTATCCCCCGAAAAACTGACCCTAATTTAATATCCTTAACTTTTACCCTGAATATCCTTAAGAATTGAACAACCTGTAACCACTTCCATTTAAAATCTTGTCTAAATTCTAAATTTACTTTTACTAGGAATACAAATTCAGCAATTTTAGTTTACCACATACAACATTTAATGCTTTTTTAAAAAATTAAACTAAAGAAAGGGGGTGGTTGTCACCCCTCTGAATCGCCCCTGGTATCTGGGCCATTTGGGGACAACATGTAGTATAAAACTGTAAAATTAAGATGATGAACATGGTTGAAAACCGGTTATTACCATGGCTTTTAATTTTGAATGCCTATACAACTGGTATTGCAATAAACACATTCCTAATACCTTAATCTAATACATACAGTACATACCTAACACATCATACATATGTCACTGCCATTCACTTTAGAGGTGCTTTTGTGGCCTTGAAAGTGGATATTGGTTACACACTTTTCGTCCATTAATTGTATCATTTTCATCATTCCAAGATTCACTTAGTAATGACTGATCAATAAAAGGTGCTATGGTCATACTTTATACTAACCATAAGAAATACATGTAAATCTGTGGTTATCAACTAACCAAGTAACCAAGTTACATCATCAAAAATCATGATGGCGACCCCGTGGATTCGGAGGTTCAACTTACAAAGCAAATTGCAAATGAAGGATACAGTAAAGAGAAATTTAATGCACATAGATCTTTATTTCACGCCATGCATTTCAGATGTATTTAGTTGATATTTGTTGTTAGAGTGGTGGATCCCTTTAACATAAACATATTATGTTATTTTTAAAGTAGAAAACCGAAAAACAATTTTATTGGTCAATTCCCCGCTTCTTTATGTATTTTTAAATTTTGTAATATTACACAAAATTGAACAACATTAGTTCTACGTGGAAGACTGGTGAGTGATTCCCTTGTGACGGTTCTATGGCCCGACTGAGTTTTAACAAAAGAAGCATCGATAGATGATTCGGCGGACGACAGATCTTATTAATCAAATTAACTAATCTCAATTGCTGAATCTCTCACCAGTCTCACACAGCTTGGTACGAACTTCGAAGCATTAAAATGCGGAGTTTTGGACAATGAAAACATTCTTGATGTTCTGTGATTCTTAAGTGGACTACAGTAAATCATCTTTTTATATGGAAAACGTTTCGGTGTGAGTTGCGCTTTAACGATTGGGTCTGGGAAAGTCCGAGTAATTTGTTACTGGAGACTTGATACTTTTCTACAACTAATAATCGATATTTTCTACAATTATCAGTACTTTGGAAGGCGCTAACGCAGGGAGCAAGAAACTGGCACATAGCTCAAAATAGCGGCCGGAAATCACCGGCCAAAATTTAATGTTATTAACCACGTTTAAATATTTTGTTCTATTTTTTCTTGGCAGCCAATAACATACTGTACACTGTAATAAAGAGCATTGTTTTTAGCAAGCTTCATTCGCTTTTTACATTTGTCAGCTCTACAGCAACCTATAAGCAAGCGCTGTTTTACGACAGGAGCACATGACCGCAAAACAGAAGTCCGGATCTAATACATTTATACGTATTGTTCCCGCCCTCTCCATTCCTTAGAAGGGAGTTGGTGCTTTTTGCCGTTACCGGAAGAACGACAACGTTCGAACCAGATTTAATTTAACTTTTGGTCGTTTGTTGACACCGGTAAATTTTGCTAAGTGCTGTTTGGGTTTCTGTTTTTGCTTATTCATTGAGCTTGTTGCAGTACATGAGGATGCTGAAGGTTTCGTACTCTTCTTGCTTGTTTGTGGACGTCTACGACTAGTCAATAGACGAGCGGAAAAAGAACTTGACCGTGAAGTATCACACGAACGAGCAATTTGAGTCAACAATATGTGTATTTTTTTAGTCAATCAAGAGAACTGGTTGGGTGAGAAGTGGTGTTCCTAATCCCGAACATGTAGCTGATCACATGTACATGATGGCAGTTATGGCTTTTTTCATAAAGGATGACCATAAACTTTGTAGAGAACGGTTGGTTATCAATTTATTTCAGTAAAAGTTCAAGTATTATTTGTACATATCTCTTTAGTGATTGACCGATTGTGTAAAAATCGGAAAAACCAATTGCCGATTGCGCTAAGATCACAATCGGGCCGATCCGTTTCCGATTGCGTGGCGGTGGCGCGCAAAAGCCACTCCAATGCGAATTTTTGTGTTCGATGACGTCATGTCATCGAACACCTTGTTTATTAGAGTTTCAGCGTAGACACTCGACAGAACTTACACTGCCAATTTTACGACAACTAATCTTAAAAACCACCTCAGATCGTGTCATGAAGTTGTGTGTAAAGAATTTGAGGAAGCCCAAAAAGCAAGTAATGCACAGAAGAGAAAAGCTAAAGAGGAGTTACAAGCAAGCAGGCAATCGACAACAGACAATGGGAAAAGGACTCACCAGATGCTGATTAGCGCATTGATTGATAAAATGACCCAGTGGAAACAAGATGATCCCCGAACACTGGCGGTAAATTTGAAGCTTGCAGAAATGGTAGCCTTGGATTTGCAACCGTTTTCAGTAACATCGAATGTGGGTTTTCAGAGATTTTGTCATCCTCTTTTGTCATCTCCTATAGGCACCGTTTACCTTTGGGTAAGCACGTCAGCCAGAAGCTAATGCCAGGTATATACAAACGCGTAAAGGAAAGAGTAACCGAAAAACTAAGCAACGTTGATTAGGTCGCTTTTTCAACAGATATCTGCATGGTCTTCTACATGCAACACCAACTCCCTGTTGAGTTTAACAGGACACTGGATTGGAGACGATTTCGTTAGGAAAGCTGCAGTGCTAAATGCCTCTTCATTTGTTGGTCGCCATACAGCAGATGCCATAAATGAAGCACTTACTAAAATGTTTAAAGAATGGCAGTTGGAAAGCAAAGCAGTAACTATCTTAAGGGACGATGCGGCCAACGTTGTAGCAGGATTAACACTGACTGGTCTAGACCATCAGAGTTGAACATTTTATCCACACACTGCAGCTTGTGATGCTATTTCTAGCCAAAGATCTGTTAATGATATTTAGCAATTTCTCGACACGTTGCTGGACATTTCAACCGTTCCCCTCTCGCTCACCGTCGCCTACAGAATTTACAAGTCAAACACGACCTGGAAAAGCATCACATTATTCAGGACGTCTCTACCCGGTGGAACAATTCGTTGTACATGCTACAACGTCTTTTAGAGCAAAAACCTGCACTGGTAGAGTATGGGAGCCTGTACGAAATCCCTATCATAACAGCCAACCAATGGAAGTTAGCAACTACGTTAGTGTCGACCTTAAGGCGATTTGAAGAACTGACTCGCAAGGCGTCAACAAATTCTGAATGCACATCCATGGTAACACCGTCAGTGTCAATGCTAAAGCGATCCCTTGAGAACCACACTGCAGATCAGGGAATTCAAACACTGACGACTACGATGCTTGAATTGTTGATCCGTAGATTCGAAGGCGTGGAGAGCAACAAATTCTTCTCATCAGAAAACACCCAGTAAATTGCAGCTATATGGCTCAAAGAGGAGGTTGAGATGGACGAAGACACAACAGAAGCCGTGGTTCCTAATTTGAGTGATTTAACGCAATCACAAGATTCACAACAGGCAAGTCCCAAAGATTTATTTCACGATGAATACAAACAACCTCTGGAAGAAAAGGGTGTGACAACAGCAGATGAAAAGAACTTGGACAAAGAAATAGAGATGTTTTTTTCTGAACCTCTTTTGCAACGTGATAGTGACCCGTTAATTTGGTGGGAAAATAATGCAGGAAGACTCCCTCGTTTAGTTAAATTTGTCAAAAAGTATCTATCTGCGCCTCCCTCAAGTGTACCTAGTGAACGGTTATTTCCAGTGATTTGTATGACGAAAAACGAAACAGGCTTAAGCCAGAAAAGGCTGAAATGCTGCTTTTTATAAGAGGAAATTTGTCACAGTTAGCATTTAAGTACTAGATGTACATGTAAACGTTACATTAAAATCGTTATACGTTATTTGTGAATGAACGAGCGCATCAGCACCCGTTCGTAGTTATAGAGCATAAAACCCGCGAGTCAGTGACAGTACTATTCATACAGTTTACCGTTTTTGGTAGTTGTTATTTAAAAAAACGATAAATGTTGATATTTCGTAGTTCATATATTACAGTTACACATGTTAAAAGTTGAAACGAATAAAATTAACCATTTAATAAGTAAATACAGAAGGACTGAATTGGTTGTTTTTTTCTGGCGTGTTGTGACTCCGAGTCACCGACACTACATGTTTACGTTTCAAAGTTCAAACGCAATGGATTTTCAATTTTTCAAACGCAAAGCGCTCTCGTTTCACGTTATGGTTAATGGTTAGGCGCTTTTCTTAATTTCTTTACAATAATATCTAACTTTATTTCGTATAATAAACAATCGGCTCAGGCGATCGGAAAACTTTTTCCGATTCCGATTGTCTACCGATAACGCAATAATTGGCCTGATTCCGATGCCGATTACCGGTCAATTACTACATGTTCTTTCACAGTTCTTTGGTGTAACATACATGTAAATCGCAGGGGTGAGGAAAGTGAGTTATTTTTGAGATCCACTACTTGTACAGTAGCCCAAGTGGTAGTATTGAACTTAATTAGCTTTGGTGACGTGGCGACTGGGAAAACCATAAAGAAACTTCTCCCGTGTTTCTGCATGTGTTTAAGGGTCAATTTACTGCGGATTCAGGTTGAGTGTTTAATGATGTCACCATCAGGTGGACGTTGCAACAGATGAACGCGGATGTTGTTACATGTAAATGTCAAATTACATGTTGCAATTTGTTCTTTTTACGCGTGTTCGCATTTGGGATGGATAGTATGATCGAAATTCAATTTGACTACCTTTATTATTCTAAACGAAGGGCTACCACGTTATTTATTAAAACGGATGAGTTATTGTCTTACAGTTACGATGGATTTTACTCTCGAAAGTTACGAGAAGTTCCTCATATTGCGAAAATGCTGCTGCCGGCCGAGTCGTTGCGAATGATTTTGGTGGAAGATAATCGACCAGAAATCGACTTGTCTCACAAGTACTTTCAGTCCCAGATAACACGATTGTTAAATAAAGGACTAAAAACAATTGTCGTCCGTATTGCCGCAAATGAGTCACCTCTACCTGCACAGACAATACAGTCAACGAACAGTATGAACAGTAAAAGCCAACATTTGACGGGACAATCTAGAAGCAGGCGTTGTCTAGATGTATCTCAAAACGTCTCGCAAGGCAACATTGATAAACCTAGAGACCTAAATATTTTGTGTGTAAATGACAACAGCTATAATCTCGGTTGCAGTACCACAGTAAATTCAAGTCCTGAACTTGAAGCAAAATCTCATCAAAGACCAGTTTTACCTTTAGAACGACACGTCAAAAGGTACGAGGAAATTGTTCAAAATATAAAGCCGACCGTGCTCGTTTTCGCGCCACACTTTTTCTGTTGTTGTAACGGTTCTTGTAAACTTGCCGTGTTTATTTGAATTTTATATATGCAATTGTATTTTGTATACTCTTTTAAGTGCTATAAATATTTGTAATCGAAAATGAATACCAAAGTTCGGGTTATAGGGTGCATGTATTGTGATTTGACGGCTGAAAGCTAATATTGTGCATGGCAACGTATAATTTCATGCATGACAACAACTGCGTTCAGTTGTTGCAACGATCATGCAGTGGTGACGTCATTAAACACTCAACCTGAATCGGCAGTATGTAACTGATGGATTTAAGATAAACAAAGAATCACAAGGCAACAAAAATTAGTTATTGAATAGTTATGCGAGTTTTTCTTTCGAGACAACGAGATACTGTATTTTGAAGGTCCTTTATGTTTTCCAAAAGTACATGTAAGTACTGTACTTTCAATTCATTTTAGCTGTATAAAGCTTGCGTTGGTTCATGACATGGCCGAATGTATCGTTGGGGATATCACACCTTACTGTGGTGTACCTAAAGAAGAAAAACATGCCAAAGAGAAAGTGAGTATTACAAGATCATTCCCAGATAATTTACATGGAATTTACATTTTTTTTAGCTTTTCTGCACGAGATATTTTCGGGAGATTATACATTACATATTGGGAGAACAAATTCTTATTTATATCATCTTTTCCATTTCGACAACTCATCCACCTAATTCGATACTAAAACAATATAAATGCCACACACGACCTACATGTACATGTTAATTTTGTATTGATAATCCAATCATATTGTGGGATATACAGTATAATAGTGTAATGCGCAGATTTGGATACCAATGAAAACGTATACTTTACAGTAGGCAATAAAGTACCGTCTAATTCCTCTTGTGTCCGAAGTTTATGCTCTACGTTTAAGCAATTTTTACTTACATTTTACCGGAGGTATGATTCGTAGCCTGGCAAGTTGTTTCGCTCGTAGAGAAATAGTGTACAGCCAGAGTTTTGCATATATTTGGTTGTATTAAGCGCACGGCTACGTAATATTCAGACGGTACACACTTGTGTACCGATTATTAAAAGTACACGTAAACCTTCAAATTTCAGTTTAATTTATACTATATGCATAAGTGTTTACCGTCTTTGCACAAAGCTTTACAATGGTTAACCCAAACTAGCATATTTTCAGAGCTGATTTATTTATGCAATGAATGTTTTTACGTCCAATTCTTCGTGAGCCGTTTTCTATCGATGAATAAATCATTTCATGGTGTTTTAGGCAGTCTTCGACACGTACGATGTTTTAAACTATAAATTGTTAAAACACTAAAGAATTTGTCGTATAGATGGTAATCGCAGTCCTGAGTGTCATTACTAGGATAGCCTTTTTCCCTAATAATTTTTAAGGAATATTGGATATTTTTAATGGCATTCATGTCGGTCTTCGAACAGCGCAGTTCTAAAACGTTTGCCGATTATGTCATTGATTGCAGTAATAGAAGCACATTCCAGTGCCGGTAATCAATGATCCCAAATTAAAGGCTAAAAGCAGTTTACTTGTAAAGATGCCATAAAATATTAAGAAACCTTATTCTCCGACAATCATGGACAAAATTCAACAGGACACCGTGCGCATGCACCAGTAATATTATCAACTCAATGAAATCCCATTGAAATCCCAATGAAATCCAGCCCCTCTGCCCTGGTCACTGCATTGTTTCTCTAGAAGAATGATGAGGTGGTCAGGCTTGTAATATGAAATCAACATTTCTTGGGGGAGTGAGGTTTGTCTTATATCGCCCGAACATTTAACTAGAAATTAAACTAGACGAGAATTATGAAGTAATAGGTACAAGTATATCAAGGTGTTGTCCCGATATTTTTGTACATGATTGTAGTTTGCGCCGAAACCTGTAGCTTAGGCAAGTTTGCGCGTGCCAGCGGCCCTGTTAGTAGTTGAATCAGGAATTTAGGGCTCCATGTCCCTGATGCTGCTTCCCCATTATGAATGGTAAGAATGTTGAAGGCCATCGGAGACACAAATCGAGTGTGCTTTTTTCTGTACATATAAAGTTGTATTTTGATCCTTGCAATTCTTTGTATTTTGTTAAGCTTTCTAGTGAACTTTGAGTAGGAGCCTAGGACATTTTTTTCTACAAGTTAATTAAAACATTTTGAGCTGAAAGTGTTAATAAAGTCAAGGTGGCTACAGGAAGTTTTCTCGTACTGTAACAGTGGAAATTTGAACAGAAGAATTAAACCACAAATTGCTCCAAGAGAATGCCAAAACAATATTCCAAATATTATCAAACGTCGTAGAAAGACAAGACAATTCACAAATGTTGTTTATCACTTGTTACCGGCATGGCCGCGAATTGCCCTTTGAGCGTATTTATTTGACAAACGAGTTTGGTGACCCCTATTTTTTTTTTATCAAAATATTTTGTAAATAATTGGTGGTCAATAGAGCAATTTTGAAAAAATTCAAATTTTGAAAAATGAAACATTTTGTGGTTTAACCCTTTAAGGCCCAAATTTTTTTTCTTTTGTTCTTTGTTTTGCTATTGTTTTTGCTTTGTTCTATCGTTTATGCTTTTGTTCTTAGTGTCCGGTACATCGTACACTGGGCATTAAAGGTTTAAGTTTTCTGTTCAAATTTCAACTATTAAATATTAAGAAACTGCTACTTGCCGCCTTAAGCAACGCACACTTCAAATTTACCTCAGCTAAACGGTTTATTAAAGTCGTGTGTAATTGCTTTTATGACTTTCACGTATCTGGCTTGGTTACAAGATTCTCTCATTTGAAGATGCTTACGTGCTTGCTGATCCCATAGTACACTGGATAGAGCTTCCTCACCTATCGCATATGAAGCCATACCTAATGACTTTCCGGGGACCAAACAGTGAGAAAAGACAACTTCATCGACGTCCTTATCAGTTCACAGCACTGCGATTGATCTAGAACCAAATGAAAACTCAAGCTCTAACCATTAAAATACATCGTTACCAAAAAATAACCTTCCTGGGGTTGGCCTGATGTATCGTTTCCTTTGACTGTATCTAGTGTACTATGAGATCAGTGTTACATACCTCTATCTTGGATATTCACGGATATGCGTGCTACGACATTGGCAAGATAACTCAAAAATTTTATCTTGAGGGCTACGAAACATCCCATGTGAAATGCGATGGCCTTACCAGCATATCAACACCATGCTAATTTTAGAAAAGCTAAATTCATTTTAACTGTGAATTTATTGCTTACAGAAGGGTTTGAGTTTCTTTACCCAGGTAATGACATCACTAAAAGAGGTCAAAATTAAATTCAAGGTACTGGACAAAATGATCTTTACAATTGAATGATATAGCCAATGAATTTTATCTAATCTGAAAGAACAATAAAAATCGTATATAACACCACTTTAATGTCCTTTCATATCTTGTTTTGTTAGCGAGATATTTAAGCTTAAAAAATGCTTTGTCCGCCATCTTGAATTTAATTTTGACCTTATTTAATGACGTCATTGGCAGGGTAAACAAACTGAAACCTCTCTTTTTCCAGCATATCAAAAGTGAAAATGATTTCTTTATTAGTTGTTATCGTTGTAGTGATAAAGCAATCATATTGCGTGGTTCTCAAGAAGAAACGTTTTAAGTTACCCTGCCAATGACGCAACACGCATATCCGCGGATTTCAAGATGCCGGGATGGTATAATATTCAAGTAAGAATACCTTGATAACTGAACAAGATACTGTACATGAACGCTCTAAAAACCACTCCTCGTGATTTTGAGATTTCTTTCAATTGAGGCAAACATAAAGTCCGTTATAAGGGATCCCCTACTCTAAAAACAAATATCAACTAAATACAGCTAAATTGAGTGATATAAAAATGTATGTTAATTAATTTTGTCAAGGTTAATACTATTCTTCATTTTTGATTTGCTTTCATAGTTGAGTCCATCGAGGTTGTCATCTTATATTTGATGACGTGCAGGGATACTTGACATACAGTGTATTTTTCCAACTATTTTCGTCTATTTTCGTTCATTTTTTATATTCTAAGATTCACTGAGTAGTGACTGATCAAAGTACACATATTTTACCAACTACAAGAAATACATTGGCGATTATCAACATGCAACCAAGCAACCATGTTAGGTAAAAAATCAACATGTAGCCAAGCAACCATGTTATGCCAAAAACCAAGATGGAACATGAGCCTCTAAAACCATTTCATGGATTCAGAGGCTCATCTTTGATGGTAAACTACAAATGATACAGTTGAGACAAAATTAGTGCAAATAAATCTTTATTTCACCCCATTTTATGTATTTAGTTGATATTTGTTTTAATAAAACAAAATAAGTGGTATATGCCATTTTTGCAGTTTTTTCACTGGTTAGTTAAACTTAAATTTATATGCCAATGCCCTATAAGAATCTTTTTCATCAACAATCTACAGTACGTTGTGCAAAAATATTCTGACTAAATAGGGCTTTGTAATTTTGTATTTTACCAGGCCGCAATGGAACATTTATCTTCTCTCGCTGGAGCAGAGGTTTGTGATATATTCCACTATAACCGAAGATGATTACCTGAAACATTCTCTTCGTGTTCATAAAATGTACATTGGATGCCTATACCGAATTATAAGGCTTATCTGCAAAAAAACTTAGGAGATGTTCTTTGACGTTCATGCTTTTAATAATTAACGAAAATCGCTAGCTATCGTACACTGCTCTAGGTGACATATTTTGTGACATCAGGCCATTTCTAAATTGTGAAATAACATTTTCTGCATCATTTACAATGTCGTCTTGGCTCCTTCGGATAAAAATTCATATTATAGGTAGTGCCAACATGGTGACTATAAGCAAAATAAATTTGTAGAAATTTTTTCATAAATTGTTTCCCTCTGATATTCAGAAACTGCTTCTCAATCTCGAATATACAAATAAAAACTCAAATTCAAACTCAAATAAACTTTCGTCCTAAAAATAGCTACATAATACATGTACGTTTGAGCTGACTTTTAATACTACGCTACTTGACGAGCTTTGGATATGTACTCGATGAGTCTGAAATAACAGTTATTCGCCGAAGGCGAGGAGATTATCGGAGAACATTTGGCGAGGCGAAGTCGAGGTAAATATTTTTCGATAATTGCTGAGCCTGAGGCAAATAATGGGGGACCGTATTTTCTTCAAACTGTTTGATCTCTTTGTTAGTAACAAAAGTTAGTCTACAAGTTAGCGGCCATTTTGGGAATTTGGTTTTGTTATATTCACCTGTAGGTGAATATCGCATCTTGGTACATGAAATTCAACCAATCAAATTGTAGGGTTTGTTATGTTTACTTTTGCGAAAATACTAATAAACAATTAGTGGCTCAGGGTGAGTATATCTGTAAAGACGACTCGAAACAAAGTCAAGGTTATTATTCATCTAACCTGGGTAGGAAGATAAATATGGTAACATACTGTATGGTTGTGAAAAGAATGTTTTTCTTTTCATTTAAGTCTGTGATTTCCTCCTTACTCACCTCGAAAGATCGGGCCACTTTACGTGTCAGTGATTATCGTAGCAAAATTTGAGATAGTTGGCCAATCAGAGCACACTATTTCCGTTGATCATCTGTTGTATTTAAACTAAAATAATACAACAAATGTATCTTTTAGGTTGGACCAGAGCTGTTTGCTTTATGGCAGGTAAGTGTGATAGAATTTTTCCACGCAACATAAGGAAAGATTAAGTGACAATCTAAGGGGGTACTTACATGGTAATTTTCAGCCCGGGCTAAAATTTCAGTCCGCAGTCCGTGATTAAAATTTTGTAATTTGAAAGATGTCGTGGTTGACTAATGTGTTTGTTCATATGTGAAATTCTATTTTGTCGAGCTTTAGTGGTGATTGAAAGTTACGAAATAAAGGCATTGAGGTTAGGGCGATTTGTAAGTCCGACGTCCTCTAGAACATGTCCCCTTACGAAAATTTCTCATTTTTCATATGGTTCTACACGTGAAATATTTCACAGGTGAAGTAACCTATTTCATATGTGAAACTACTTGTGAAATTGATTCACCTATTTGGGTATGCTCCTTTTTCAGGAATACGAGACGCAAGCATCCCCTGAGGCTTGCTTTGTTAAGAATCTTGATCGTTTTGATATGATCTTGCAAGCACATCAGTATGAGCAAAGTAAGTATACGACATCTCTATACTAGCAAATGAATGAGTGTGGTGTACAAAAATGGACTCTTGGCACATAGTAGAAAATAAACAGAAAGTCAACTCGAGTCCTTTAGGCCTTTGAAGTTGGGTCTTTCCGCATTTTGTTTTGCGCATGTATCTGGCCAGTAAACTGCATGCTACAGTAATAAACAGAAAAGCCAATAAACACTGGATTGATTGGTCCACCATTATTCTGTCCATAAACGTCATACGGGACATGTCCCGCGACCCCGATTTGCCCTTTTGTTTGTTTTATTTTGTGCTCTTGGCCTTCGTTATCTTAATTTTATATATACTTCCATTTTATCCATAGTTAATGGGAACTTCGGCCATCTTGAAGAGTTTTTTAATTCTACGAAAGGTGAAGTACCTTGTTGGAGTTTTTGTCACTAATTACACTTTTGGGAAAAGCATATGAAATTATTTTGACTTGTTTTTAAAGCAAAAAATTATTTCACTGCTAAACAAGGTTTAAAGTGCATATGAAACGAAAATTTTTATTGACTCAAGGTGTAAAAAGTTATTGAAAATTGTAATGTACAGTAACTTCATTTACAGATTTTCTTTTCCGTGCTTCATTCTTCAAATAACTAAGTTTTTTTCTGTGCTATGAAACAACGTGACGTTACGCAATGCATAATGAGTAACCATTCAATATAGAATACCCTTGTCATTATTGAATAACATCATTTAAAGGTCTACACGTCGTGTATTTTATACGCAATACATTACACAAAAATCATTTGAAGTGATTGTGTTCGCTAAAAACGAACTTATTTAGAGGTACGTGATCTCTCATTATGCAATATATGACGTCACATGGTTTCCCAGCACAGAAAAAAACTTATTTCAAGACGAGACGCGGAAAAGAAAATCTGTAAAAGAAGTTACATTACAATTTTAAATAATCTTTTCAATGCGACAATAAAATTTTTCGTTTCATATGCACTTTAAACTAATTCATGGCACGGGATACTCGCATACCTATTAAAGTCAAGTTAAATGCTTCAAGCGAAGCGAAGAGCACAATTAATATTTTTAGGGAGGTATAGTTGTATTTGTTTCATTTTTGTCTTGTTTCCACAGAAACAACGCATATTTTAATTAAAGCCATGGAGTCAGAGACAACAGTAAAGGCATGATAATTTTAATGAAGTCCTAACATTTCGTTGTATGTCAGAACATCTTCACAGGATAATAAATACATAAATGCGTAAAGCCTAAATATCTACAGTAGTTACATGTCAATCATGAATACATTAACTAATAAGGAGAATGTAGTAAAGGAAGTGTTATGTTTCAAAGTGATAAATTATAAAAGGTAAAGAGGCGCAGTGGCAATGTTAACGTTTAAAGAGGGTTTAAGTGTGCGAAAAGCCCACGTGGTTACATGCGCGTGTGTGTACTGCATGTGAATGGCAAATAGTTTGTAGAAAACTCCACGGTTTCCGCACGTAAATTTATATACCACATGTGATCTAAGAACCATGGGAGACTTCTTAAAGGAAAGGAAGTGAAATACATACTGGAGGACGAGTATTTATCTAATATCGATTTTTGGATAGGGAGGTAATATACGTTTTCGGAGTTGTGTTCGGATTTGGGAAAAATGTTGTCCATAATATGGTAAAGAAGAGTAAATAATTAGTTTAGGCGTTTTGGCAGATTTCGAGAATATTTTGTCCAAAAATGTCGCGATACAGTTATCAATAAATTTGGTGGGGTAATAGATTTAATAAAAATCTGTTTAAGCTTTTCGAGATCGATGTGAAGAATTCTGACTCCATGGCTTTAATTAGAATAATAATACGAGCTTTGATATTTATAATGAAATTACGTTTCCGCCTGGTAAATTGATTACGGATACTTTGAAATGTGTATGTACCTCCTAGCTACACTTATAGTGCTGCAAAGATTGAGTGAGTTCTGCTTGTTGCCGAAAAAGAGATTCATCTTTTTATGAACCCTGATTTAAAATCCTTGAGTTATTGACGTCACTTTGGCCTAATTTGTAAGTTTACAATATACAAACATGGACATACAAACATTCATACATACATTTAAGTAGTATAGAAAACCCTCGAGCGAACACATTGCAGACATCATTACTTTTTGAGCTAAAAGTGAGGGTATACACGATTTCGACTATTTTGGCTACATATGCACTTTTCAACGATTTTGCTATAAAATTTATGTGTCGATTATAATTTGGTTACTTGCACACTTTTCAACAATTAGGTTACCTACGAACTTTTCCACAGTTAATATTTCAATGGGGGTCTAAAAGTCAGAATTTCAATGGGGGTCTAAAAGTCAGAATTTCAATGGGGGTATAAAAGTCAGAACCTAAATTTGCTAAACGTCCATTGGCATATTGTAGGTGAGACCATCTATTATATCTAACAATAGGAAGATTGCCTCTTCATTAATTTGGGTTAGTTCATCCTTGCTTATTAGGCTCAACGCGCTTGATGATTGGATTTTAGTCTTATATTTCTAATGTGTCTTTCGATTCTTTCAAACAGACAGTGAACACAGGTGTTCATTACTATTATTGCTTATGTTCTATCTTATAATGTCCATATGCTAGACTACTATTTCCATCTCTTAATATGTATCGCTTATCATCATAACGAGACAGTGATATCTTATTAATCTCGTATGATCCTAACTTATGGTTACTCGATCTGATGGTATTCATCTTGTGGAGAAGTTGTTTTTGTTCTTTTATTACGTCACTATAATCCTGGTGCTTAATGCATTTCTTAACAACAGACTTTTTAATTCCTTTACACTTTTTACCACCACTCTCACCTACTAGAAAAGAGTACATCTTAGATCTTAACCCAATGAAC
>JAOBAZ010002128.1:0-13683 GCA_026546875.1 Pteroeides caledonicum | reverse complement strand
ATAAAGCCACCACACGTGACTTCTTTCGGTTGATTTCATAGGCTAAAATGCTTATGAATTATTAATGAGTTTTTGAAGGAAATTTCTAGGTGGCTAACATTTTCCAACTATTATCGGGTTAACACCACAATTATTTTTCCTAATAGCTGCCATAGCAACAGCAATATTTTAAAATGATCAGCAACCAAGGTATCACAGATGAACCATATACAGGTATATTAGATTGGCAGTGGTGCAGCACTCAAGAAGCTTGTTTCACATGAATTGACAAGATTAAATCTAGACATAATTGATTGCAGAGGCCAGGGATATGATGGAGCTGGGGCTGTTGCTGGTTATATCAATGGTCTTTCAGCCAAAATATTAGATATAAATCCCAAGGCAGTGTATGTTCATTGCTAAAGTCACAGGTTAAATTAAGCTACAGGTATAACTCATTCTTGCTCAATACCCTTAGTGCGAAACACGTTTTCAACAGATCAAGAAAATCTCCTATTTCTTCAACCGGTCAGAGCCAAAATACTGCCCTGATTCGAAGAAAAAGAAGTTGAAAGATGTTTGTTGAACAAGATGGATTGAACATGTTAATGGTATGCATGTATTCCTGCAAAGAGCTGTTCATTCCAATTTTTTTTACATTAGAGGAAATAAGCATTAATGCTGAAAAAGTGTGTAACGCTGAATCATCTTCAAGGCCTCGTCTTTTTTAGCATTGGTTTCTTCTTTTAAGTTTATTACTCGGCTTCTAGTTTCTCGAAATGTGTTGAATATAACCCTATCAGTTACAGAATTACTTCAAGCTAGGGCAATTGACATTATGGATGATATTCACCTTATTGATTCCCTGAAGACTTTAGTAACCTCTGTGAAGAGTTGATCACTATCATGACAAATGGTGTAGTGAAGCAGTTGCTTTGGCAAAGCAAATAAATGTTAATGAAGAAATGCAAAGAAGTATTGCCAGACAAACTCATGGAGATAACCCTCCTGCTTCCACACCATCAGAATATTTTAAGAGGGCACTCACCATTCAGTTAGTGAACCATTTAGATTCTGATCTAAATGGTAGATTTGACAACAACATTCTTAATATTTATTATGGGTTGAGTATTGTTCCATCCAAAGAGATTTCATTGATTAATAATTTGCAAAAAGAACAGGAAAAGATTGCATTATATATATATATATATATATATACATATAATTTTTGTAGGGTGGTAAATGTTTTATCAAGCTAATCAGATTGATTCTCAGCCCCGGGCGGGGATCAAATCTGCGATCTCCTGAATGCTAGCCAGTTGCTCTAACCACTGAGCCACTGCGAATCAGATGCCAAAGTGATGTTAAATCGCGTTACTGCTTCGAATGTAGGTGTATGTGTACTTAAATACTGAAGTTTCGACATACATTATATATCAAGACTATATATGTGTTGTAATGGTTTTTCAATGGTAGCTTGTGGTATATGTGATTTTTTTCATGGTGGGTAATGTTGTATCAAGCTAATATCTAAGAAAATTGATTTTGAGCCCAAGACGGGGATCAAACCCGCGCTCTTCTAATTGCTAACCAGTTGCTCTAACCACTGAACCACTGAGATATTAATATGATACAACATTTACCACCATGCAAAAATCACATATACTACAAGCTACCATTTAAAAGCCATTACAATATATATATATATATATATATATATATATACACATATATATATATATATATATATTTAGGTAGTTAGGTTAGATATGGGTTTATCTTTTGGGGGAAAAGGATTAGAATGACTGGGTTGGTGTGGAAAACTGAGCAACTCCACATCCATGAAATGCCTCTTATGGTCCCCTTTTTAAATCAAACCCCTCTTCCTTTTTGGTAAAGGTGTGAAAATTTTTCCTTTCCGATAAGCCAGGCTGTCCGTGTAGGAACTGCAGTTTCACCTTGTGGCACCTGCAATTCCTAGGGATGCTGAAGAGCCCTGACATTGGGCGAAACAGTCAATACATTTTTCATAAGGTTAATGCTGTGAAAATGCGTTGCTACGTAAATCAAATGACCTAATAAGGTATGGCTACGCCTAAATGGCCACGCCCACATGACCATGCCCAAATGTTGACCCCCACACGTTTTGTGCGGATCTAGGCAGATCACAAGGTATGTGATCTGCCTAGATCCGCGCCTGGTTTAGCAGTAGCCAACACGATATTTCATAATATATGAATAAAAGGGAGCAGTCGTCATTTTGAAATCAATTTTTTAAAAAAATGAAATGCAACCTGTCATAAAAGCGTGAACATGATAATAGTGATCTCTTTCACAAATATATTTCTGTGTACTGTATATAGTTTTCCAGTTAAGTCGCCAACAACAATGAAAGCAATATTAAATGTAGCAGTATTATCTAAATTAGTAATATCTATGTGATCATTTGTAATATCAAATCGCCCTTCCATTGACACGGATTTACCTGGCAACGTGCCCAGGTAAATCCAAGTGAATAACAAAGAGAAGAAAGTAAAAGCGCCAAGCTGTGCTGATGAATGCTATAGGCTGAAGACAAAATTCTAAAGTGAAGATTCAAAGGTGTGTTAGGCAATAATAATATTTTTTTGAAATTAGCTTAGGCAGCCGATGATAACCAATATTATGTTCATGTTGGTTAAAGTAGTCACACAGTAATGTGAAATAAGTAAATAACAAACAATTTATGACATTTTTTGTCATAAAAGATCTGAAATTGATAATAATTCACAATTGCAACCTTTAATGGTGATTCCTCCGCGTATTTAGAGTGAATTTCTTAAGCCATAACTGTGACGAAATAGGTCATCTTGTTCCATGTAAAGCCTTGCAGCTAAAGCCTAGGGATAATTTCCTGCGCTACTAACAAGTAATATAATTAGCTGCCAAATACGTTCAAAAGATTATTTTGATGACTCTGATTACGAACACAGATGCTCCATCCACGTCATGCGGCGTCTAGTGTCTTCGGGTACAAATGAACAAACGTGGAACTCCATTCTTAGTGTCTTACACAGTGAAAAGACCGGGCATATTAAAGGATTGTTCATGTGAACTGCGCTAGCCCGATCAACCGGGAAAAATGAGTCACGAATATCTCCCTTGAGCAATACAATAATAGTTTAAGCGACTTATTTCACATCTGAACTAGACCATTTCCAGATTTTCAATGTATTCTGGTCGTGATTTAAAACAGTAGTACGATTTAAATTCAACTAAACGACATTCGGGTTGTAAATCAATTACGTAACAACGAAACATGAGAATCCTTTACCAGATGACAATTTCAAATATAAAAAATATAAGAAGAAACAGACTCCAACAAATACATGGTGAGCATTTACTTGATTAGTCAAGAAAAAATCATAACAAGTGAAAACAGATCAAGTGATAGATCAATACTATTACAGAATCATTGTGAAACCTAACTATGATATACAAGCAAGCATAGCTTTATTTACAAGCGGAAGTGATGACAAAATTAAGAGGTAAAAGAAAGATACAATTACAAACTATCGTAAATGGGGATTGGAGTGAAAACATTGTTAGCTATAGAAATAGTGTCAGTCAAGGGCAAAACTAGGGTGTTAATTGGAGGTGGGGAATGGGTAAATTCATATACTTGTCTTCTGCCCGACGGATTTCCTTTGTAAGAGATTGTAAAGACAATCCCAATCATACAAAAAGAAATCAGCACACACCTCCAGTCCGCTCTAGTTTCGCCGCTGGTGCCCGCTCCTTAAGACGCTTTGAGACCATTCTTCAATTTTGAAACGTGCGTGCATTAGCCGGTGCATGTGAGTAGCTTTGCGAAAAACGTCAACGTTAGAATCAGAAATTCTTAGGTCCAAGAAATGTCTATCTACACTTCCAAATCTATCAACGATAGATTTTATGTTCCGATCGAAACTGTTGAACTTTTCTAAAACGAAAGTAATATCCGAAACTAGCCCATTGTCAACATAACGTCGGAAAACTTTAAATTAAAACTCCGTCTCTGCGTTTTAACAAAACATCAGCGACCTGCTTTTCAATTCGGTATAAGAATAATGTAGCCAAAACAGGTCCAAGGGAAAAAGATTCCATTAGAACTCCGTACGTCTGTTTATGTAAAGTGTCGTCGGCTGCACGCTGTTTTTATGCAAAAATCTAATAATTTCTCCAAACTGCGTTTGCTAAGAGTGGTATCAAGTAATTAAATTATTAAATATATTAGTAAAAAGACGCATGAGATCTTTTATACATTAAACTTTAGTAAAATATATCACATGCCAATTTACAAAAAACAACGTGAAAGCAATCTGATATAATTTTCAGATCAGCTACTGCGTCATTCCGTGTCAAATGTCATACAGCATCCTCAAGGGTGTTTGAGCTAAATGAACGCAATAGGATACAAAAAAGTAAACACCTTGTGAGCGTTGGATGACAATTAGAGCATAGTTTTAGCCATATACGGTTGTTTAAGACACCAACGTACGAACGCCTGCGCACATTGAGCGCTGATAAGTTAAAATTAAATTTCTTTATAATGACACGTATAAATTCTGTTCCAGTAGTAATTTAGAAGTAAAAATGTTGACCTAGTTCAATGCTAAATATTACCGCATATGCTAGTATATAGATCGTGACGTAACGACGAATTAATAACTAGGAGCCACTTGTAGGTCGTTCGGAGACGTTCAGTCCCGCAAAATTTTAAAATTTAGACTCACTGAAACGCAGTTTACTGCATTTTGCCAAGGCCGGCAATATTTTAAATTTTAGAGTCACTGAAACGCAATTTACTGCATTTTCCGAACAGGTTTAGGATCAATTCTACGTTAATAAACCGTGTGTTAATACGCCATATTTAACACTCAAACATTTGCTATTAATGTATTAGAAACTTTTTGAGTAAATACTAATACTAAAAAATAAATGTGCCTATTTTTGCTGTAGTAATTCCATCGGGACGTAATATTACATAACTCATAAAACTAGGTTACCCGTTGGGCAGGAAATGCTGCGTGAGCGTGATGTCGTCGAAAATATAACGCAAAAACGTCCACTAGAAAAACACGTCCTATAAGTGAATTTCACAAGGTCACGTAAGGATGTCGGACAATGGGAGATGGAGATCAAATAATAAGATTCAAATAAGTTTCTAATGAGATTCTTTTGTATATCTGACGACCATGTGCACTTAAGTGTAGCCTTGTGAAACCCACCTATATTACAGGTTTCTGTAACGATTTTTATTGTTTACTCCGGTGGGACACTCGGCGCTGATGAGTAATTTCATAACTCCATTCCTTTATTATTATTTATTTCATTTGTAGACAGAAAATCTAAGATTTATGCGGTCAGTGTCGGAACATTGACTGCTACAAAAACAGCACACTCAAAACAGTCATTCTGCCAACTAAGTGAACTAACTAAATTTGATACTAACCAAGACCTTTCCTTATCTCTGTGCGCAGTTGATTTCACCTAAATATGCAGAAAGGAAGAAATATCCCCCCAGCCAAAAACAAAACAAAGAAGTCGCATGTATTTCAGTTTGCTCTTAAAACCGTGACCAGGCAAAAAGGCGTACGTTGTAGCTAACATTTTGAGATCTTATAGCAAGACAATTTACAGGCATTGTATTTTTGATAAACACCCGCGGCAAATAACCAAAAAGATGAATTCGTCAAAAGGATGAATTTGCTGTGTATTAGAAGCAAATTTTAAATTGTATATGGGTCAAGCTTTCATCATATATATACTGAAAAATAAATATTTACCTTGATTGACCGTCTATGGTCACGGATTTCACTGGTCATAAATTACGCATTAAGCCCGGTTTACACGATTTGTCGTATGCGATTGTCATTTTGGCTCATGTAATCAAGTGGCGTAGTCACGTCGTGTTTCCAACCATTACTTTTCCGCGTATGTGTTATGCAAACTCTACGTTTATACCACTTGATTACATCCACCAAAATGACAATCGTATACGAGAAATCGTATTGTGTAAACCAGTATTTAGGATAGTTTTTACGCTTCGATTCCTTTCCAACATTTCACTATACCTATGATGTAACAATAACATATTTAAAAAAACTTATCTTCGAGAAAATGGAACGTTTTAGTAAAAGCATTTGGGGCAATTAGGGAAACCGCATTAGATTTGGCCTTCTATTTACACGCATAAATCAAAAATCATTTCAAAATAGTTTAGATTTAAAGAAATGCAAAATTTGAATAAAATATTGAGCACTTCTATACATTAGTAATTTAATTTTTAGCTGTCCAAATGTTACTCCTTTTATTTGACCGAAGGAAAAGTATGTACATTCTGTGAACGAATATGACGCATATTATAGCGCGCAACGGTACCGGTTATGTTACTTGAATGCGATGACGACGGTGATGACATCAGGAAGCTGTGATGACGATGCGAAACGCCAAGAGGTAACAGATAATCATTTTGACACGGTGCATTGCGCCATGTCGCCCTTAGAGGCAAAGCAAATACCATTTGTTTTTAAGCTGCTTAACTCAATTAAGGCATCAGCTTGCATTAAAACTGAAAATATGATGAAAGATAATGTATGGTTTGGAGTGCAATTTAGAAAAGATATACATGACCGAGTGTTTCATAGGCTATCAAAATTGCAAGAAAAGTCCGAAGAACGAGTCTGGTTTGAAGTCTTTGAAAACTGACGAGTTCTTGTTTCATAAACTGCACGAGAAATCATACATTATTAATAATATACATGAAAAATTATAACGCCACGTACACATGTGGAGGTGATCGGGTATAAAAGTTTATTATTATTTATCGAATAAGCATTTGAATTAAAAAAACGGTCAGATGTAGGCCAACACGGTCGTAAAATGTTAAAGTGTCAAGGAATGTTTAACCTAAAATGTATTTCAATAAAACGACAAATTCCTTCAGCGTAAACATGTTTCGGCACACCTATGCCATCATCTAACCTAAAATGCCAAGAAGTCAACAAGAAAGAATATTAGATCTGTAAGAATATCAGTGACCGCAGTTGCATCGTTTTCTGTCAATAGTTCTACCAGATGATCAGTCATACATGTGAATGCAATAGCACAGTAGGTTGGTTATGTAGGCGTCTGCTTAATTGCAACTAATTAAGGTATTGACCGATGGCTATGAATGACCGAAATGGGATCCCGGATCCATAGAGCTTAAAGTAACGGAAACGGTTCAACTACGACAAACCATTTTTTTCAAACCCGGTGACTTAAATTTGACTTTAATATTAATTACGAGAGCTATGAAGTAATTCCAAATTTCTTTCTTAATTAACAAAGGATTTATTAATGGCATATATTACCTGAAACCAGTTGAATATCGGAAAATAGAATAAAAGTCGGATTTAGTTAAAAAAATTGGTGATTGAGTTTGTTTAATTACAAAACTTTAATATATATGCAAAAAACTTTAAAACGACCTCCACAAATAAAAAAAACAGATCGTATAAATGTTATTTCTTGTTTCTCAATACATCGAAAATTACGACTTTGAATTTACAATTAGGCGTTAAGGAGTAGAACTAATGTAGTGTCGTATGAATACAACGACTGAATGACTAACGTGGCGATTTGATTGCCGGCGCACGGTATTTAAAAATTTGCATATTCTCTGCAGAATGCAGATCACTAAACCAAATAGCTAGTAACTCATGGATTCGGATTAGAAAACTGCGCCAGCAATATGTTTTATAGCGTAATATTTATTTAATGCGTGGGTAGAATAGGAATTGTTTGCCGGCATAGCTTTATTTTTCATGTAAAGTCATTGGTAACTTCGTCTGTGGAATTATACGACTTTAGAATGTTTTTTGTTGTGACACCTTTAACTTAAAATATTATTAAAATTCATTTCTTTTTTAAAGATTTTGTTTGCTTGAAGTTACAGAGACTGCAAAGCACAAGAACAGGATGTTTTCGGCGATCACGCTGGGGATCATATTTCAGATTCAATTGACAAGTCAGTTGTAAATCAGTTCCAAATGTTCCTATCTTTGTCTAATTACGTTTAGACCAACCCCAGCTTCATGTCAACACATACTCACAGTATGTTTACCTGCTGTGTGTAAACGGATGTAAGCGTTGTATAAATAGAGCTTGTCGGTTTTGATCATTCATTTAAGCCTGTTATTTGAAGAGAGTCGACAGAGGGAAGCACAGCCAAAACAATTCAAGCGAACCTACAAGATCATCAACATGATTCTGAATGTTTTTTTCCTAGGACTGCTAAGCTGTTTCTCTTGTTCAGGTAGACGTTCTTTGATATTTATTTTCCAAAATAAAATTCATAATATGGGTCTTGATTATTTACTATTTGGGTATAATCGTGTTCTGCAGTTCTTGACGTTTTTTTTGTAATCGATTGTAAAAACAATCTCTTGCAACAGAAACCCATTGGAGCGAACACGAATATATCAATATGCATCGGTCACCAGTTAATGTCGCTCTAGTTACGGCTCTGTAAATAATTGAACCGGCATGTTATTTTTTTGTTTGTTTTATTGCGTTATTAGACATGTTAGTTAATGGGTTTTATCATAAGTGCAAGTGTATTTCGTATATTGGCTCCAGTATTACTAACGTGACTGCTTGACAATTTTCCATTAAAAAGAGATTTAAAAAAAGATAAATTATGTAGATCCATGTATCCTAGCGTTGCTAGCCCAACAATTTTGGCCTGTTATGCAAGTATTTCCGTGCTTAAGAACCGTAAAAACAATGATATTCTAAAGAAATTAATAACGATAATGATTTGAAATTTGCATAGTAGGACCAGGCTAAGGCAGGCTTCGCTACTGTACATTTTATAAAATAATGAAGAAATATTAAATGGGTGATTATGTATCATTTTTTAACTTGCTTCTTATTCTTTTTGCAGCAAGTATTATTGCACCAAAACTAAAAATAGACAGTGACGAGAATAACTGGAAAATATTGCGGCAAAACCTCCCAGTGTCCAGACGTGGTGACGAGAATATATTTGATAGTATTCTCAGAGTAAATGCCAGGGAAAGAGGTATTTGAATATATTTATCTAAATCTCAATGAGTTCCATACTTTTAGCCCTGTAAACAAGATATCTCTTTGAAAGACAAACGATTTGTTGCAACTTTGATCAATTGCAATATTTATAGGAGGCAACACTGTCAGGACTGATTCGCAATTTTTTTATATTAATTTTTATAAATTACATTTAGGGAAAAGCAACGGAGGAAGAGATGATTCTTTTCTGTTCGAAGGAGATATTGATATGAGCTTAGATGAAGTTAAAAAATTAGTTAATGGAAATAAATACACAAGTGGTTCACGTGGGAAAAGAGCAGCCATAAAAAAATCAAGAAACAACCTTTGGCAAAAGGGTTCAATAAAGTATGCTGTAGATAGAAATTTGAATAGTAAGTTGTTATCATATGAATTAAAAAAGGCTGCCAAAGCCATCAAGGTTTCCAGCTCCCTGAATAATTAAGTCAAACATACCATTACTGTTGGTAAAAAAAAGAAAAGAAAACAATTAAAGGACCATTCAAACAGTTTTTGGCTTATTGATTCAAGAATCTGTCAACCCTGGGCAAAGTTTAGCTGTATCAGCGCGTGATATACAAGACGGCTAAAAAAACCCGAATAAATTTTTGGCACCATATTGTGCGAAACTTACTGGATAAACGAGCGCAACGATACATTTTTACAAAATGGACGAAAAATAAGCGAATACGCCTTTGACGAAAAATTTTAGTGAAAATCGCATTCTTTCGCTTTAGAGAATTGAGCGTTAACAAGGCTCTTGTATATATGCATAAATTAGTTAGAATTGCAGGTGTTTGGCCTCCAGAAATGTTTTCGTCATGACGTGCGAGTTATATGGTCTCATTTCAATTGCTCGAAATGATTTCACACTTCACTGAATCCCTGCTAACCGGGCTCTTGTAAACAGCCCCTTAGCTGAATGTGATCCCAAAATAGAAACAAAAGACATTGTCCTTTGAGGCAGGTGTCAATATGCACAAATACATGCATTTCTGCCTGGAATTCCCTTCTGAACCGGACCGGTGTCGTATATGATTCATGCAAATGTAGTTCAGATTTCCGTTCTCAAATTGGAAATAAGGACCTTAAAGGGGAACTGAATACTAAAAATTCACTTTTAAGATAATGTCACCTTTCTTGTGACTAACGGTAGAATTGGTTTTGAGAAATTTAATGCCAAATACAAAGAACACTCTGACAATTTAGTCATGCTATGCAAATATTTCCATGTTCAACAACCCTAATTTGGAATTTGCATAGCATGACTAACCTTGCAGGCTGGCTACGCCATTGCTAAAACTGAATGTTTTTTTTTTATCTATTTTTTCTATCTAAAACTATGTTTAATTCCATTTCTCTTATCACACTGTTATTATTCTTTCACATCAAATTTTGAAGATTAAACTGAAATTTGTTGAGGAGCTAGGTGAAATTGTCAAAAAGCTTTCAAAAAGATGAAGTCGTTAAAAGTTGAAGTTAAACGAAGTTTACTAACGTTACTACTGTTTTACGAAGAAACACTTTGTGTACCTTGACGAAAGTCACTACTTTTTGTTCAGTATTTGAGCACGAAGAGAAGCATTATATTGACAGGATTTTATATATTTTATTCGTATATTTATATTATCTTTATTAACCATATATAAAAACGTCCTTTCATATGTTTAGTATTTTTAATTCAGTATCTCATCACTGAACATGCATTTTGTCATTTACAGCTAGGGCAAAAAGAGCGATATCCTCTGCAATAAAAGAGTGGTCCAAAACATTGCCGTGCATGGGAAAATGGCAGTACCTAACTGGAAGTCGACAACGAGGAGACTACATGTATTTTTTTCAGGGTAGAGGGTAAGTTCAAACAATCAAGACAATCAATTTTTTTAAAGTACCTATGAAATGAAATTTTTTGTTTGGATATTCCATTAGTTCGCCATACAGTGAACACAATCTGAAAGTATTGTTGTTTTCCGGCGAGAATTTCGTTGTAAAAATCCGTTGCAAAGTTAGAAAATTTCAATGCAAAAGAATAATTAGTAGTGTGTAATAACAGAGTAGTAGACTGGGAAACAAGCGTTTGTTTATTGTGGTTCTGAAGCAATTTTTCAATAGTGTATGAGGTATACTGAGTCATGCAAATCAGCGTTACAACAATTCTAATGTTTCTAGCACATTTTTGACTCAGCTAAAGAATGTAGATGATTGAGTATTTAAATTTAGTTCCCATATAGACGTCATGCGTATTTGCTCCACTCAAAGACGAAACTAATTGCTCGGAAGAATGTACAAAAACGTTGTTACCATATTACATGTTCTTACTGCCAAACGCCAGGGGTGGCGCCAGAAGGGGGCATGGCGTGTGTGGCTACACCATAGAGATTATAAAGAACACTAGAGGGGCCATCGACGGTGAAAGTGGGGAACGCGTTAATTGGGGGGAAAAATCAAGTCCCGTATGTTCACTCATTCACGATGTTGTCTGTCTTGTCCGAGGCCGAATTAAGTCGTTTTAAAGGAGTTTTTTTATTGCTAAACGGTTTTGGCCTTAAAATATCATTTCAGAATGTCTAAAATAGTAAAACCAGTTCAAAAAAAGCACTGTTTCCCCTAAAAAACCGGCAAAACGGCCTCAAACAACGAATGGAAAATTTTTTATAAAGATTTCAGTTGTTGCTAACGTGGTTGCTAAGGAGGCATTGATGTAGCCAATAGGCGCTTGGCTTAACATCCGGGACCCTAATTTGCCCCCCATTAGCGCGTTCCCTTTTCGACTAATGTTTTTCATAGCAATGCCACCTCTAGTGTTATTTATAATCTCTATGGGCTACACCCTGTCGGGAAACGCTAGCCCCCTTATCGGGGAAAATTCTATAATTCGTCGGAAAATGAACAGGAGAAATAATTTGAATTTCAATAGTTCTTGTTTGATTGAAGTCCTCGGCAGTCTGCATTAATCTATACAAATGTCTTCAAGCCAGCTATCAGATCCTAAAATTGAAACTCCTGAAAGATAATTGTTGACTTCTGAACGTTGTAGGAGATAAAACCTTTTTACCAGTCAATATGCCAGACAATATAGACACTTTTATTACTTCAAATTTTGCCTACGCTAACCAGTTAAACTGGTTAAATTGCATTTTCACAAATAATTGCATGGACAATCTCGCATTTAAATAACAACTAGTAGTTCAGCTTCCCCGTCCCCCTGTCGGGAAAATTAGCCCCTGTGCCGGGGAATTTTTGGCGCCACCTTTGCCAAACGCTATATATAGGAGAGACTGAGAGAACAATTGGTTCACGGATTCAAGGGCACCTAACTACGAAGAAACAAACACTATATATAAACATCTGAATTCACATGGTGAGGTACCACATGACCATATTGCCAATACCTGAAAAATTGTGCATAATAATTTTGAAGCGATGAGAATAAAACAATGCACAAGTGCAACTATGAACGGTATACTGTATAGGTAGAACAATGATAGTTTTCTTTTTCCACACTATTTTAGCTTGTTTTTAATTAGATGTTTTTATTTACAATTACATTACATACCATTATATATGATTATTTTAATTTACTATTTTGAGCACACTATTCATATATTTTTTAAAATTATTGTTACTTATCTATCTTTATATATATGTATATTCTTGTCTATTCTTATATTGTGTATATATATATATATATATATATATAGAGGCGCAGATGGAGCATTTTGCATACATGTTGAAGTACATATCTTTTCTGACAAAACAGTTAGTTCATCTTCGATAGATGGTAGTAAGCGCGTTTCTTACTGAAGTCGTTTCTTAAATCGTTACTAGGTTATTTTTAACCAATTTTGAAACTCACCTACAGTATAAAGTTATAAGTGATATAAGATGGCCTCAGCAGATATTTATTTTTTCTTTATTTTTTTCAGATGTTACTCGCGGGTCGGACGAGTAGGAGGGGCTCAAAGAGTGTCTATTGGGGCCGGCTGTGAACACCACGGCATCGCTGTTCATGAAATTGGTAACTATGACTTGTAATTTATTTCTTAAAGCTAATAAATATCATATCAAAGGTCAGTCCCTAATGTAACCAAAAGCCTACGTTTACATTTTGAACTTCCATATTGAAAAATGTGATACAGTTCCTCAATATCTAATGTTATACTATCCTTGTTTGGTCTACCCGTAAATAAATAGTAACCGAAGTTTCAATTCAGAAAAAGTTGAGTAAATTAAGTTACGTTGAACGCACCGAGAAATCTCACAAGCCGCAGCGGGATGTGCTCGGAACAAGGTTGGCGCAAGCTTGTTATCAAGTTGTAGCAAGGCTGTTTGTTCATCAAGTTGCTACAGCCTTGTGGATATCAAGTTGTTAACAAATTGATAGCTGCGGGATGACATTAAGTTGTTCGAACAACTTGTAACAAGGTTGTGGAATTAAACAACTTGTTAACAACATGACAACAAGTTGCTGCAATCTGACAACAATTCTGGAACAAGGCTTGCGAACGCATCTCACATTCGACTTGTTACTGCAACTTGTATCAAGCTGATAACAATCTTGTTGCAACTTGTGGGATTTTACGTATGTAGATGTATTCCTTAGTCTTTTGT
>JAOBAZ010002018.1:1789-13685 GCA_026546875.1 Pteroeides caledonicum | reverse complement strand
TGGCTTCTTCGAAGTTTAGAAAGGGGAATAATATTACTAAAAGTTCTCCACAAATGGCAGGTTGCACGAAATGTAATAAAAAATGCGACTTGTGCTCTAACTATCTTGTGGATTCAGATCAATTTACTAGTTTCGTTACCTGTCGTGTTTATAGTATTAGACAGACGGTGTCTTGTACTTTTCCAAGCAATATGTGGGATCCACCTCCAAGCAATTTAAAATTAGGTTTACAAACCACAAATCGGCTATGGTAACTGGTAAAAAGACCTGTGAGGCGGCTGTGCATTATAAAGTCATACCGCATAACTTGAATGATTTTGAATATATTATACTCAAAACCGTTCTTAATGAGCTAAAAACAGAAGAGGTTCTTTTAATTAGACAAGCCTATTGGACTGCGCATACCTTAAGTCTATTGGGGATTAACAAAAGATGTGATTACCGTTCCAAGCATCGCATTAATTATACTACCAATTAAGTCCCTTATTTATATTTTTTCAATATTTTTATTGGACTGGACTGTTGCTCAATGGTCCAAAGTTCTGTTTTCAGATGAAAATAGATTTTTTCTCTCATTTGGAAATCAAGGCCCCACAGTCTGGAAAAAAGACGGGGAGGCACATAATCAATGTTGCTTGAAATCTATCGTAAAGTTTCCACAGTCTGCGATGATTTGGAGTGCCATGTCATCTGCTGGTTTCAGAACACCGTGCTTTTGCAAATCCAAATCAACGGACCTGTTCACCAGGAGATTTTGGAACACTTCATGTTTCCATCTGCCGAGAAGCTTTATGCGGATGATAATTTTGTTTTCCAACAGGACTTGGCACCTGCACACAGTGCCAAAACTACGTCTTAATGGTTTTAATCAACATAATATTACTGTGCTTGCAATGACTGGCCA
Organism: Pteroeides caledonicum; assembly: GCA_026546875.1. Classification (NCBI taxonomy): domain Eukaryota; kingdom Metazoa; phylum Cnidaria; class Anthozoa; order Scleralcyonacea; family Pennatulidae; genus Pteroeides; species Pteroeides caledonicum. The sequence continues at coordinate 12,781 of JAOBAZ010002018.1, read as the reverse complement.
GCCAACTCACCTGACCTGGATTGAGTATAGTTAAGAAGAAGGTGCGAGACAGAAGTCCCAACAACACAGAAGAACTAAAGAAAGTAATAAATAAGCAACCTGGGCGTCAGTAGCGACGAAGCAGTGCCAAAGGCTGATCTACTCCATGCCACAGCGTATTGCTGCAGATATCGTACTAAAGAAAGCCCGACAAAGTACTGAGTGCAAAACATGTAATTTGTACTAAGCTGAAGAAGTGTGACACCTTTGATGTGTTATTGCACAATAATCATACTTAGAGTTTAGTTTCTTTATTTCATGTATTGTTAGAGTATGGTGTTAAAGCGAAAAATCTTATACGTTATGATTCAACTGGAAATAAAGTGACAGGCATGATTCTGCAACTAATTACAACGATATTCTAACTTTCTGAGGTACACCTGTATTTTTGCTTTAATTGAAGCAACTCAAAAAAGGGTTTATAATACTCCTTTGGTTTCTTCACATTTGGTTAGTTCTTGAGATATTTTAATCACAACTAGCATTCTCTCCGCCAGCTTGGATCAAATTTTACCTACTTACGTCACAATCTGGGTAAAGCTACTTAAATAAGTTCGAAATCACAAAGTTCGAATGTCCCACTATTTGACAAACACTGACGTGCAACTCGCAAAAGTAAAAATATTGCGTTACCAAGGTTGTGATGTTTTTGCATATCTGTGAATAGCGTACGTGTTTCTTTTGATCAAATACCTCAAAAGTTAATCACGATATAAAAAAGTGTAAATCATTCTACATACCGTTTTAAAATGTTTTTCTAATGAGGGAAATATACAGCAAAATACATGTTTGTTGCACATACCCTTCAAAGGAGGACTGCACCCAAAAAATAACTGAGCTTTGTTTATTTTGTTTAAGGCTGTAATAACAAATTTGTAATCCTTTTTGCTTTATCGTAATCCACTCACAAGAAATAAATCCCCGAATGTCAGATTTCGGTACAAAATTGACCGCTTGACCGTTTGCCTGTGATTTTTTGAGTACAGACCGAGGCCGAAGGGCGAGGTTTAAACCTCGCCCTTCGGCCTCGCACAGACCGAACTTGTGAGGTTAATAAGGCGTTTATTATATGTCTCAAATACAATTAGAAGTGCCAACGACACTGTTGAAATTATACAAAACACGTCCTCTGACCAGAGAACGTGTTTTTTGTCTTTTATAATGTTTAATCCTGGCTGCGCGTCATCAATTTTTTCAATTTTTGGAATTGTTGACGGGGTTGCAAGCCTTTCTTTCTTTGGTGTACTTTGTCTCCATAGCATTTAATTATCATCTCCGTCTGTTAGTTCCACCGGTAATAGGTAATTGACCGGTCATTTTTCGTGATTTCTTTAATTTTTACCAACAAATTGTTTTGCCTAGTTTGTTGCTTAAAGCGGGTCTGGATATGCCCTTATATTTCCCTTGCTATTGAGTTGGGTGCATTCGCGGCATTTTCAATTTTACACTGGACTTTTGGCACCGACCTTCTTTTTTTGTCATGTGGAAATATGAAAGAAATTGTGCGAAACGCTAGATTAGAAAATGTATTTGGTCAACTTACTTGGTGAAAACACATGATTGGCTTCTTCACAAGTCTATAAAAACGTACAAAAATGTGGAAGCCAAATCTGTACTTGACCGTGGCAAAAAAGGGGAATGGTTGAAAAAAAGTTTCCGAGAAAATGGGATAATAAGATGTGGTCCGTTGAAAGTGGTAGTCCCACAGGTTATTAAAAAATTGCCTTATTTCAGAATCAATCTCGTATTGTAGTTTTGAAGGTTACCACAAATGTATCATACAACTTTATTTCAGACAAAATTTTATCATATACACAGCTAAAAATCTGACATACTTGATCAAGGTTGATAGCTTATCAGGAGGTTCGAGGAGCAATTTTAGAACAACAGGCGGAATAATGCCGATTACGTTGCAACGTCGTTGGCTACTTACCGTGAATTTGGTGTAAAAATTTATAAAGATTTAATTTCTATATCCTTACCTTGTTTGCATGACCTATAACAATTTATCCACAGGAGTGCGGTATCATTTTTTTAACGATGTAGTTAGGTGTGTTTAATCTCAATCTTGCTATGCACTAATGTCGCGAATGTTGTCACGCAAGTAATTTAGGTTGGTTCCTATTTTACGTTCATTAAATTATAAACAAGGATTTCTCCCGACGTTTTTCTCAAAGCTTCCGAATGTGGTAAGAATTTTGTCTCAGTTCATATTATATGAAGAGAATGAACGTTTTGCATTTGACGTTTCAGGTGACGTTTAGACAGATAGCACAAAGATCTCTCGTCAAATGAAAGAAACGTATTTTGACACAAGGTATACGAATAAAGGTTGATTAAGGGTCAAGTGCTCCTCCTAAATCAAAAGTTCATTCTAAATCAAAACGTGTGAGGAGATAAGTATAATGACAAAGTTTTATTGAGAATTTCTATTGAAACTAATTTCCGAGAGTTAATCGGTATTTTCCCGATGGCGTCACGGATGTTGAAACGCGTGAAAACAAAGTTAGAAAAAATAATTCCGCTGCACATTTCACATTTGCTCCGACTAAACAAGTTTGGTATGATAATAAAACTTTCCATGCAATTTGACGTAACTTTTAGCAAAACCCCAAAGCGTTCTACAGCAATTTTTCGGGAACTAACACTTCCGAATACGCTGAGTTCAAATCGGAAGAGTTCCCACTCTGTAGACCCGCCGTTTTCTCACAAACGGCTATTTTATCTTGATCCCTAATTTTACGACAAATTTTATCATTGTTCAATTCCACAGTTCGATTGCACAGCTCAAAATGACTAATTCCTATGAACCAGACCCTAGATTTAACAAAGGACCGTTTTGTTTGAAAGACTTTGAGCTATCCAATTTTCAGCGAGTTGGATGTAAACAACATCTTGTCTACAATTTTAAGAAGTTGCCGATATCGCTTTGTAAAATCCTCAGTACTTGCTTTATCTCTATAAAATCACAGGGGAGTTAATGCTACGTCTTTGGGTTTGTCTGTGGGGCTGAAAAAAAAGCTATACATGCGATCAAAATGTTTTTAAACAACGATGTAAACCGGCTGCCTTATGTAATGGGTAAGCAGTTTAATTTCCTATACAGTTTCCTAACTGTATACAATTTCCTAAATTTCCTAAAACGTAATTAAAGGACTAACTTATTGTGTTAATGTGTGCGATAAACGAATATTATTGGACGAAGGGCTCCGATAAACGTTGAAAGCACCAAATAAATAACTCGTGTACAGAACTCTCCATTTTGTCGTACGTTCACAGGTCATATTTGTACTTTAGCACCAACCTTCTTCATGAATGTTAACATTTTGTCCTTCTAGATTAAGCGTAACATTTTATCCTTCGAGATTAAGCGTAAACAATCGACCTGAAAGTCTTCTATAGCAGCAACCCATCGACAATATTTCACTTTAGCGTTGTCTTTACTGTTGGGTTGGCTCTGCGTTATCTTTGATTTAAATACCTTGATCACGTTGAAAGAGTTATTTTCCAGGCCAATAGCATGGCCAAAAGGCTTAGAATTAAAGGATTTAAACTAAGGCTTTTAGAAAGCGTTATATGTAGCTTTCCAAAGTTGTAGAGACGATATCTTGTTTACGCCCAGCACGCAAAAAATTCCATAACTGAAAATTATTCAAGCAAAACGGTCTTTTGTTAAACTGGAGACTGGTTAATAGAGCCTGGTCCTTTTGAGTGGCACAATCGCGCGTCGTCATCGATCCATGTAGCAGAACAATAAAAAAAATTGTTGTGAAATTAGTGTCGATAAAATAGCGGTTTGTGAGAAAGCTGCGGGTCTGGAGAATGGGAACTTTTCGGATTTGAGCTCGGCGTCTTCGAAAGTGTTAGTTTCCGTAAAAACATTTCAGTTCTAAGGAATGCCTAATGAAAGTGAAAGATATCTGGACACAACAGACGGTCTATTATAGACAGTTTAAGTATGTAGGACGACAAAGCGGCAACAACGGAAAAAAAATTCCTTCAAGTAATGGACGACGAAAAGATTGCCGTGTTTTACCTGTTGTATGAGATTTAACACGGTTAAAAGTGTTCATTGGAGGATTTTTATAGTTAGAATAAATTCTCAAGCGCCGCTGCGAAGTGATTTCTTTTGTTGCAGCTTGAAATTTAGTTGTTGGCCATAAAAATGTTCAGTTTAATCACAGAATAGAGATTTAACCAGAAGTCTCACTTATGTCGGAACCTTTGAAGTTTTTGTCCTCGCGCATGTCGCATTACGCATGTTGTCCGCCATGTTCCTAGGCAGTAAAATTGCCTTTCCTGGCCAATGAGCACGCTGAACTGGCTGATCCGCCATATTTCTAGGTAGTTGATTGCATATTTTTGCATAAAAAATACGGGGACACGTTGTACAACTGAGTGAGACTTCTGTATAAATCTTTATTCTGTGGTTTAATGTTGTAAACAGAACGAGGACGACGCCTAAATCTCCCGTGGGATATTCATTTCTATTCTTCCATCTTATCAACTCAATTATATCGGCTACCGTCGCCGTCGTGTTGCCGTTGTGTTCGCTTAAACTCCCTATTACGGCGACCCGGTGGCCGATTAGAATGTTCTTTATAAGAGCCAACATGGTTGATCAACGTTCTGGTCTACCCATGAACCTTCAATCTATGATCTTTAGAAACGGGTTAAAATTATAAATCGTTCCCTTAAAGCCGCTAAGGCAGTGTCGTGTAAGAGTTGACAAATTTGGAGCGTTTGCCATTCATCGATTGTCTGCTTAATGTTTTCAGGTCTGAAGCTGAGCCCTTTGCTGATCGGCCTATGCGTAATTTGATTGGTCAAATGGTGCAACTGCATCACTTTTTAAAGGCAAATTAAATATAATGATGCCTTGGCAGTTTTTTTTATGAATATTCCCTCCGAAAACAACGGTGAAAGCGTTTGAACAAACAAATTAAGAATTATTATTGTTTTACAGAGTGCCACGTGTAAAAACTATAATGCAGAGTCATTTCATAATCATTCGCCGAAGACGAGATGAATATGAATAAATCCCGAGACTTTTATGAAAGATATTCAGCGAGCCGAACCGAATTATATTTTAGTATAACCACAACTGGTGTTTGTTTGAAGGAAAAAAGAAACACAAGAAAAATTGTCTTGTTGGCACTTACATCGACAAACTGACTAGATATTACGCAGCAGGTGATTATCTCAGGTGATAAATTTGAGCTAGGTTGACCAATCAGAGCAGACCGTCTCCTTTATTCACCTGTTGTATTTATACTATTATTATTTATGCGAAATAACAGTTTAGCGATATGACTACAGCGAAAGTAACCTATTTAGTATCTGTCCAAATTTATTGCATTAATCGTGAATTACCGGATGGTGAATTATATTCCTGTGTCAAAAGACATTGATATTCAATCTTAAAAATATAATTTGTACTCAATTCCACCTTGTACAAAAAATTTTTCAAAAACTTCAATTAGCTTACCCGTTGAACAAGCGAAAGGTTGATAAATTCTGCCATGTTTTGCGCGTTCTCTTTTGAATTCCCCAGTGTTTGGTTGTTTAATTCACATATCCCTTGATTGTTACCCGATATTTTGTAGTTAACTGATGCACAAGAACCTTCTCGTGAACAAAACCCACCGCATTCAATCTCACTGCGAGCTTTTTTGGTTTGTATTACGCTGTTTGCCAAGTACTTGCCTTCGCCTCGGTGAAAGAAGGCTTCCTGGGCAATTGCTTTATCATAAAGTGATATTACTATCCGAATGACCAACCATATCTCCATACAAAGTTTCATTGCTTCAACAAATTTTTTGCAAATGATATCTGTTAAGCTGTCAATACTTAAGTTTTCACATTGCTAAATTTAATTAAAAACCTATGGCAATCTTGGCGCTAGCATTGGTTAGACATAATCAAAATGCAACCATTCATTATTCCTTACTTATGGCTAGAGCGAATAATATTATTGGAATAACCCGGTAATAATAAAATGTTAAATATTTATGGTTGCACCTGATGGATTATTTTAACAAGGTTCGTTTAGTTGTTCATTTAGATATTAAGGGAGAAATGTACCCAAAATGTAACTAAGCGATAGTATTTTAGGGAGGTGAATATAAGATTCTCAGGCTTCTCATTGGCTAAAAGTTTCATCATAAAGTTGTATTCACCGGCTAGTGGCGTTCAGTTAATTTGCTGGTGTTACAAAAGAATAAATTGTAAAACGTAAACGTAAGGAAAACCGAGTTCCAAAAGCAAGAAGAGTACAAAAATACTATAAAAATTATTCACCTCAGTCGCGGTGAATATAAGTGAACATTTACCTCGGCTACGTCTCGGTAAACGTTCACTTATAGCCACCTCGACGTTGGTGCATAATTAGCACCTATTCGTTAATTCTCTAGTATTGAACAGCGGCGGATCTAGCGTCAGTCAGAATAAATATAGAATTGTAATTTAAAATTCAGTTTAATTACCGAAACAACGGCGGCCGGATAAAATCACCGGGCCAAAATTTACCTTTTAATATACCGGATATAGGATAGAAAAGCCACTTTGGGTGACAGATTTGAACGGTTTTTGAAACCTAAATTTCTATAGATTATTAAGGCCTGGTTCTCATATACCGCAAATGGGTGGCGATTATCGGGGATGTATTGTTGATCTCATTGTTCAAAATCATTGTTCTTTTAAATGATTTTGAACAATGCAGAGAACAATGCATCGCCGATGATTGCTGACGATTTGCGCGATGTACATGTATGAGAACCGGGCTTAATTATACATAAATTAACAACCACATTTACTAAACCAGTACATGTTCTGAAAATGTGTTATTCAGTAAAACTACATGTGAAGCCATCATTCATCTTTCTAGGTGTACACATGTACAGGGACGTCAAGTACAAAATGATGTTAGGCTATATTAGTGTAGTCGGGGGAATCAACGTTGAATGGTTAACTGTATCTGTAGTAAATTTCCATGATAATATATCAACCTCGAACAAGATTGATATGAAACATGAAAGAGATTGATGTCAACCACGATCAAGCATAATACTGATCAAGCTGGCCCGCTCAACTATGATCAACCTTTAGCATGATCATGGTTGAGCGTTTTAGCCGTGTAACTACTCCAGTTACACCTGGGAAATACCACATTATTTTATGCGTGATTTAACTGTGTAATACTGTACAATTATCTACAGTTTTCAAAGATAAATGGAACATTAATTTTTATTTAAAACAACTAGAACTGAACACAAGACGCGTAACAGGTTCTCACCTCGACAACTTCATCACGACTCGACGAAAACAGTAAGAGCTATCATTATTATTTCATGGCGACCGACCAGATTTTGAAAAAAAACGCGCTTCATGCACGTTTGTTTAACCGTTGTTTTGCTCCACTATTACATCACATCGCTCAAATGGTCACTTAGCGCGGTTAAAAACGTTACGATAGAGGACGGCAACGCAATCGACAACAGTAATAAGCGACAAAATCAGAAATAGTTAAAGCTTTCTTGGTACGTACAATAGAACTTTATTTCAGACGAAAATGTTTGTCAGTTATTTAGGGCAATGACCAAATTTGGGCGTCCAAACTTCCACATTCCAAGAGATATAGGCGTTTGAAAAGGAATTGCCGAGCATCAGGCGACAACATTTTGAGAATTGTGTGATCTCATTACGAGGATTCTCTGTTTCTTATCGTTATTTTTCCACAAATTTATTCTGTTTATACTTACCTTGTTTCTACCACGTATGACAATGCATTCAAAGGAGTCAAGAGACGGAAATTGTGGGATAGGGGGATGCTATATTCATATATTCACGTTTGCATACCGTAAAAGCAAAAGAAAGATTTCCACTTTCAAAGGAAATCAGCAAAGAGGAGTATGAATATATGAATATATTCCCCCACTAATTAACGTTCTTTCGCCAGGCCTGAGAAAGACATTGTAGGAAATTTTATCTTACAATTTATTGTGTGTTTATAGCCCTTTTAAAATGAATTATAATCCCATCACCTATTGCATTTTGTGATGATTTTTAAGCTCTGTTCACTGGAGCAGCTCACCACATTCAACAATCATGTTTGATTATACTTTGGTTATGATCACAGATGCCGGAATGTCCTTAGGCCAATGGGTGCAAAAGGGTATATTTTCCATCGGGCGGAATATCTTAATACATGACTCGTGTTCGAGTCGTGATTGAATCGTGTTCGAGTCGAATTCGAGCCGAGTTCGAGTTAAGTTTCAATTCGAGTTCTTACATTTTCCAAGAAAAAGCCTGTCTAATTCCAGATATAAACTCACATGATTTACTCTAATTTATAGAGAAGACGTACCAACAATTAACATTTATTTACATAAACTATTTAAAAATAAATGAAAATAAAAATAACTATAAATATCAGGTAGTATAATAATTAATCTGCTTATTAGAGCGGTATTCACATCTTTTATTTAAGCCTACTGGTTGCATAGTCCTAAGTTGTGCTGTCCAGTAGGCTTCTCTTTTTAATGATAAATTATTCTTTTGGGAGGCATTCACAACCTTTTCAATAACAATAAATTCAAAATCCTTAAAATCATGAGGTTTACTGTTAAAATGTATGGCCACTTCACAGGTATTTTTATTGTAGAAGCGCCAGCAATGCGAAAGCCAGGCCAAGTAACATCACAAGCCCCAGACTTCTTACACGCCAAACAAGATCCCAGCCGCAGTAAATTTCAACCAGCCGTGAGGCCCTTCTTTGTACATAGATAAAAATAAATGGAAGAGCGAAATATTTTGTACGAAATATTTTTATTTTATTAAATTTGGAGCATTTTACCATTATTTGTCTTTAGGCGGATGGATCTCATCAATATTAATATTAAATAATTATCTCGTTAAGGTGGTCTACTACATATGAAAAACGTTTTTTGTTATCTTTATAAGTGGGACGCCATCTTGATCATTTTTCTCCCGGGGTAAGTGCAGCCAAAAAAGAATCTGTGGACAGTAAGTTGGCATGACAACCATGGCTAACGCTCAACACGACAGAAGAGAGGTAACTTTATGTACATTATATGTGGAGACAGGGGTAATAAACAAATTCCAAAATAACTTTATTTACATCGCTATGAAAGAAGAAAGAATAAAGTTTGCAGGATAAACAATTTCCACTGAAGTTTGCTGGAATTGGAAAATATTGTTTAATCCTGTTACCAAAATACTAATAACCTTGCCCATGTCTCATATAAATTTTCCAGAAAGCTTAGGGGTATATCTTTAACAGTTTTTTGTATACTCTGCTGAAACATTTGTAAATTAACAATTTGGGCAAAAGGGTACAAGATTACCTTAACATAAAATTTCCACCCAAATATTCTTTAACCTTTTTTACATACCTGATTTTTTTCAGCAAGTTTTTGCAAAAATTTTCTACTGGTTTAACACATTGCTTTGTTTCTAAAAATAGGCATACCTATAACTTGATCAATAGCAGCAAGCACCAGTGAATTCCAACTGTAACCACCCCCGGCCTAGGTTGTGCTCTTTTGTTGTGCTCTTCTCGTTGTGCTCTGTCTCGTTGTGCTCTGAATCATTTGGGAAGAGTACGCCTTTTTATAAACGATTGGCGGGGAACGTTTCTCGTAGACTTTCCGTTTTTTAAGATAGTCTTTGAAGTATAAAAAATAATCCAATGTTCATTGATCTGGCTCATCCAGCTTGCGTCAATATTGTTTGCAGCTTAGCACTTGTTAAAGCGGATATGATGTAGAAAAACCATGACAATGAATTTGTTATCGAACATTTTAACATATAATGTGTGCTTGAAGCTATAAAGTTTTGTTCTACTTTAGCATTTCAATTTGCAATCTTTGAAGTTTGAAATGTACTCCACGTGTCATACTTTGAATTCCGGTAACTGCATCGTTGTTAATAAAAAGCTGAATTCTAATTTTGTTATTAAATGTTATCAATACATACGAACAGCACATGTGATGGTTCTTTGCAAGCCTTATGAGAGCTCAAGATTAGTTTCGATTACAGCAGGAAATTGAATTCCACACTGGATTTAGGCTGACGAGCCGGTTGACAAAGCCCTGAAAATGCCCATCTAACGTTTCAAATTTACATTCCGTTCACGTGTGGTCACATTAAATTCCCGCGTGATCAACATTTGATCACATTTAAAAACAAACGTGAATTAAGAGAGATCGTAGGTAATTCAGAAGTGAATTTGGGACCCAACAAATGACATTTTTGTCACAGGAGTTCAAAACAATAAAACTTAACCAAAAATTTTCAAAGACACATTGATGCATAATATATAAACCTGATGCAACAGACAGTACCTACATCGCCGTGTATAAATACAATTCATATCTTGAATTTCCTCATTTCTGATTCTAGTTTCTTGTCCCACTTTTGGGGGCTATATCATAGGTAGGTAAAACCTGGCAACTTAGAACCCAATATTTCTGGGGCATAAATATGTGAAGTGATTTTGTAAAAAACGACGTGATCAATTACGAGTGCGGTACCAGTTCTCAAAAAATTATGTTTAGTCATTCATCATAAAAATTTCGTTAAATGAGCTAAATGCCAGTGATATTGGAGGGGATATAGAAGGACTAGTACATATAAGTTTTAGACTTGTCAGGCTTTCTTGTCAGACAACGAAATTTACTCAGCTTTCAATATTTTTACCGGTCAGCAATAGCAAAACAAATGCAGTAACGAAATGACAATTACTCGATCATGAAATCCCATATAGTGAACTTGACATCTTAGACGTTGGGATACCTTGGACATTCTCAAATACGAAAACAAAACGAACACGAAAACAAAACAGGTACCGGTACACTAAATGAGCTAAATGCCAGTGATATTGGAGGGGATATAGAAGGACTAGTACATATAAGTTTTAGACTTGTCAGGCTT
>JAOBAZ010001907.1:0-13687 GCA_026546875.1 Pteroeides caledonicum | reverse complement strand
ACGCGTTACCTTGCAATCCTGGGTTCATGAAAACTTCAAGTAAAATTAGGCTAGGAAAGCTAAAACGACAACAAAACGTGTCAAATGTTTCCGTGATGACAGATAACTAAGAAAACAATACAAGTCACGGCAAAATAGAAATCGCAACAACACAATTCGGCGATTACTAACCGTTTATGCGGATAGAAAAAAGCGAGGTATTCCAATTTTATACTCACAGATAAGCGTGAAATAACCTTTTGTTGGTCCGGAGAAGAAACTGTCCTAATATTTTTAAAGAACAGTCATTTAAAGCCTCAAAATTACAGCTCTTCGTTCACTTCATTGTTTTATAAGCAAGCACTTAATTTAACCTTACGGTATGCGCTGGGAATTCCCCGTGCGTCGCGCTTGCGCAGTTGACTCTCTGGGCGTTCCACGTCGCAAGATTTGACCGAACGGTTATAATTTTGTTTGTTTTCACTTTCAAATACTTCAAACAAAAATTTTAGGACCGCCAAACGATATTGTTTTATTATTGAGGCTTTTCTATGTCTTTAAAATTACAAAACGTCGCCTTGGGATGATTTTGTTTCATTTTGAGGTCGAAATTGCCTTTGACATATTGCATATGTATGATGCAATACAATACACTCATAATACACCTAGGCAACAGTCTCCTATTGGCTGGACTCGCCTCGATCGTGATTAAACATGTTTGTGGTTTGATAAAATACCCGGCACTGATTGGTCAAAATGTAATAAAAATATGCAATTACGTCATTTTTGAGAGAGAAGATGAGCGAAGGGAAAACCCATATTTTACTCATGCATTTCAGAAGAGGTGAACGTCGGGTGAACGTACACCGGTGTTATCAACTGCAAAACTTAATTGTTTCTCTGGCTTTTTAAGGTGATTTTGAATTCTACGAGATGGCTGGACTACCAGAAGATTTGCAAAACTTCGATATTAGTTTGTTAGAAGAACATCTGTACGCAAACGGTGAGCCGTCCAATGAGACAACGAAAGTGTTTCAAGATGTTATCAACCAGGATGTTTCGTTGGGTTCAAATTGGATGAATAGCTTTATGAACTTCGCGCAAAACGACGACAGGGCAAGGAATAATCGCTCCTTTAGCGATAGTGATTATTCAGACACGGAAAGCCAAGCTGGGGGAAGTTCTGCCATACCGTCACCAGCACTTGTCGATCACAACAGTTCTTTCCAGTTCTTAGAAGACCAAGAATTGACTAGAGTGTCTGTAAAAGAATTAAACAAGCTGGTGAAGAACTTACCAAAAGCTGAAGTCGATAAAATCAAGAAGCGACGTCGAACACTGAAAAATCGACGTTACGCTCATTCCTGTAGAATGAAACGTCTCAATGAAAAATCAACGTTGGAAACGACAAAGGTAGACTTGGAGAAGTCGAACGATGAACTTCAGCGACAGTTAGAAGTTATAAGTAAAGAAAGAGATCTGTATAAGGAGAAGTACTTAGTTCTATTTGGACAAATGGAACGGATTTTACAAAGAAAATAAATGTAGAAATCAGTACACAGCCAATTTTCATTGACTTCACCGAAAACTGAGCGTCAGCCTTCGCGCTCCACCTACTGAACGAAAACGTTCACTGTACTGAACGAGACAAATAATTATGTTCTATTTTATACAAGTAAGTTTAGAGTGAACATAAACAGTTAAATTACTAAATGGTATATTTAATGATACGGTCGGTAGTTCTGATCGTGTAACTGCAACTTTTCTTACATCTTTCGTACAAAAACCAGTTTATCCTGGCAATTATGTACTGTACAATTAAACCAATATGTAAAAATATAATGTGTTTATAAAAATGTTAAACTGAAAATGTAAAAAAAATAACTAGGCAGGATTAAGTTACAGTTCAAGAAAAACAACTTCAGTATAATATCAGTTAATTTGTAACGAAAAAAACATTTTTTTAATTAGTTGAACTGTCCAGACGTATGCGTCATGTAAGTGATGTTCATATTCATATTTCTTGTTATGTTGAAATGTTAAAACAAGTAAATATGTTCTGTTATATGAAATGTGTCGTTATTAATGTATTGTGATTGTAGCAGGGTGAACTAGATTAAAAAAATTAAGCTATGGTATGTGGTAGTTGCTAGCTAACTAAATTAATCCTATGTCAAAAGAAATTTTATTCTTAGGCCAGCTGAGTGCACTTACTAAGGAGGTTTTATTGGGGGCAGCATATATAATTACAATTTAGGGTTGCCCCAGAGGGAATTGTGTTTTTTATTTGTTCCAATATGTTCCACCACTGAGAATTCATTTTTGAGTATTTGATCTGACCATAAGGCTTGATAATAAAATCTCCACAATTTTTATATCCAACTATATATGGGCAACTATAAGCAACTACATACTTTATTGTATTGCTTTAAACAGTTTTTAAAGTACATAGGCAACAATTTTTTTATTGTCTGAAATGAAAGAACTTTTAAAACTGTTTATTAACTTCTTTTACAGTTTTGTCATATCTCCCTTAATTCACCATATATTTCATTTCAATTTTGCTCTCGTCTGCCATTTTGGATTTTACCGGATATGCAAAAATGATGTCAAATGCGGGATCACGCAAACTTTTATCTTGAGGACCACATTAAAATATCTGACATAACAATGTTATCTTAACACTTCGTTGCTACTTGTTGGTGTGGAAACCATCAAACAAACATTTGACTTTGAATCTGTCGCACGGGGAGACATTTAACAATTTTTAACCTGCACATGACATCATCAAATCCGAACTTAATGCGGTAAAAATTGTTCAAAGATGACAGACAAGAAAAAGCACAAATTATAATTATCTCAAGAACTAAACAAGATATGAAGACACTGTATCAGATGTTATTAAACACTTTTAAGAGTTATTTTATTTAAGACAATAAAAACATTGGTTACCAAGTCCTTTAAGTTATCAACAGTGGCAGTGTTGCCAAACTGAGAAGAAGGGCTGCAAAATTTCTAGGAGAGGCAGAGGTGTGTAGTCATCTGAAATAAAATTTGAAATTGAAAGTTGTGGAAACTTAATTTCTTAAATTTTGATGCAATTTGGTAAGAATTTGAGTAAGAAGTTTGAGATTATATGTAATAAAGGACCTGATTTTCATGAATAAACATGTTGTGTATGTCTTCCTACTTTTAAACAAATTAATAACAAATTTGAAGAAAACTCGGAAAGATGTGTGGCCAATCATGCTGCCACTGATGGTCACAAATGGTTGTTAAATCAACAACACTGTCTCAACATGTTTCAATTTGCTAGAGAAGGCATGTTAAATCAACCGTGTTGTTCACTTGCATTTCACACAACATGCATGATGGAATGACATATTCATGGTTGTTGAAACAGCTGTGTTTAACATTATTATTTTCATACTCAAACATACATGCTGTATTGTGCATGAATGCCATTTAATATAACATGTCTATTTTCGGTTCTAACAGTAATAAACAATCTGACATTGTTGTTTACCACTGCTCAAAGATCACTTAAGAACAGTACTGTTTCATCTTGCAGCAATATGCATATTACTGTAACAGCTGTGTTCAACCTGGCCAACACAACCTCTTTCAAGCTAGCCAACCAGCCCAAGCACCTTTAAGCTGCCAGCCCAACCATGTTTTAAGGCTGGTACATCATTTCCCATTTCATCACCCATTGTGAATAAATTTCCATTTTCAAATTTCCAAAACATTATCAAGTGGTCATATGTGTTACAGGCCTCCATAAGTTTTAGGTACTCACTACACTATTTTCCACAATTTAAAACAGTATTGTTATAATGTAATAAATTCCAATAGTGACATCCAATGACGCTAGGCGTGACACCACCGTGACGTCAAGAAAAAAGCAGAAAGCCCAGTCCTCGGACTGGCCTTCGTGGGAGCTGGGGATGTGCTTTTCTCTTGACAATATTGTTGCTAATTGATACTTTACCTTTTGGTGACTTTCATTTGACAAATAAGCGTTTAAGTTTTTGTCTTTTTGATAACAATGTCACATCGTGCTTTATCAACAAAGAAATGAACAAGTCGCGAAGCTACGACCCGGGCAGAGAACCGGGGCAGTGCCGGGGAAGGAGACACTATATAAACTCAATTAAAAATACTGAAGCGCCCACGATAAATAAGACAGCGGATGTTTATTTTTCTGTGCGGTACGTGATAACCTCGTTCTGAAATCTGAATTATATTTCTGTTCAGTGATTCTGATCTGTGACCTCGTTCTCTTCCCTCATGCTTTCATGTTTAGTGCGGTTTACTCAGGTCTGCCAGCTTGAACAAGTCCAAAGTATAAACGAGAAATATTTTATCAGTTAGTAATGTTTCACTGGTACCCTGCAATTACTTCTAAGTCGTATTTTATGAGTTATCGATTTCTACATCGAAAAACTCGAGTTCGGTTGCCCAATAGTGAACCAGTTTTGGTGTTTAATTCAGAGCATCATGACCCGTACCTGAACCTGGCTTATGAGAACTGGATGTACGAGAATTTGGATCTTGAGAACCAGGACATTTTGTTTTTTTGGCGAAATTCACCCTGTGTGGTAGTGGGCAGACACCAGAACCCATGGCTAGAGTGTGATGGTAGGTTTTTGAAAAAACATGGTATTGAATTGGCCAGAAGATACAGTGGTGGTGGTGCTGTCTATCATGATTTGGGCAATTTAAATGTTACCTTTCTGACCAGCAGAGCTCGGTACAACCGAAAAAGAAACTTGGAAATTATTGCAGAAGCTTTATATGAAAAATGGGATTTAAATGTAGATATTTCACCAAGGGATGATTTATTAATTGATGGTTTGTACAAGGTTTCGGGATCTGCAGCAAAACTTGGTAAACATTCCAGTTATCACCATTGTACACTGCTCTGTGAAGCAAATATTGATGCTTTGCAGAAGGCTGTGAGGTCCCGAAATTTTATTGCTAAATCTCGATCCACACAAAGTGTACCTTCTCAGGTTATTAACTTAAGACAAGTTGAACCATCACTGTCTTTTACTGGGACAATAAAGAGTATTACAGAAGCTTATTGCAAGCCTGGAAAAAGTGCTGGTTATTTACCTCTGGATATATTTACAGATTACATTTCAGACATCAATAAATTTAACATAGAGCAACAAACATGGGAGTGGATATATGGGAAAACATCTCCATTTACCTTAAGTTATCCATTATTTTTAAGATCTAACATAAAAGTTATTATAACACTAAAAATAGTTGCAGGAGTGATTAAGAGTTTTACTTTGAATCCAAGTGAGATGGCCACATGTGAGAGAGTACTTCAACAGATCCTAGTAGGGACAAGGTTTGTTTCTGATGATATTAGTTTGGTTAGGAATAATTATATGAAAAACTTACCTCAAAGTACTTTAAGTAATGAGACAAGGCAACATATGCATGAAATTATTGTACATATTTTAGATAAATGTTGAGACTCAAAGATAAAAAGTAATAATAATCCTTTTAGGGACATTACTTTAGTTGACTGGGTAGGTAGTCACTCCCTTAATGTATTCATTTTGGCCAACAAGGGGGAGTGTTTACACATGCATGGGCATGTACTTACTTGAAACAAATCTGCTTTATGCAAGAGTGCTTTTACAGTCAATGCAATTGTACAGCATTTTTTTCAATATTTAAAACCTTCAGAGTCTTGTTCAGAATCTGAATCAAACAATATGTTGCCAAGGTTGTCCTCCACTAAAAAACCTGGAATATTATTGGAAACGAAAACTTTTTGTCTACCTAATTTTTACTGTCTTAACAATTTTATTAATAATTGAAAAGAATTTTGTATATAAATATATTATTATATTTCAAATCCACAAGAAACCTTAGTTGTGTTTCTTTTGAAATTGCTACTAATTCAAATTTATGATGTTTAGATTATATTTTCTTATAAGGTAGTTTGGAATTACAGAAATATATTTCTGCAGGGAATTTGTATAAATATTTACCACTGAATGTGAAAGTTTAAGTTCAATTTTATCAATACAATATTCAAGTTACTATTATTTTTAGTACTAAAAAAGCATATTCTAATGGTATTTGTAATAATTATTATTATGGGCAACAAATTATATAAATATATTTTTTCCTTCTAACAAAATCTTTTTCCCTTTTCCAATGAAATGTATTATGAGTTATAAACTATTTTTCTTTTAATAAAAATAGTTGGGATACCAAATAAAAAATACTGGTTGCTTCGAATATATAATGATGGTTTCTTTATTAATGTGGTTCATACCATAGAGATTATAGGGTTCATACTCCTAGGGATATTTCTCCCACCAGACTGTAATACCCGCTATGACGTCATCATATAATTTTCTTGACGATAAAGAAAGGAAAAACGTTTTGTGTCTGAACCAGTGGTCTGAACTAAGGTCCTCTTTGACTTTGTTAGTCGCAAACCTCAAACGTATCAACGTTTTTTATCCACTGTTTGGTTAGTAGCTTATTTGCACCAGGGTTATCTTGGAAATACGATTTATTTTGCTGCAAGGAGAATATATTTAACAGACTTACAAAGGGGAAAGTGTTGTGTTTTAATTCAAGTTGTCAACCTCAGTTGACGGAACTCAAGAAGAAGTTTGTCTTAATTTTGATTATTAATGTGTACCGAAGATCTCCTTCGTAGTTTTCTCGACATCAGTAGTCTTTTTGGAAAGCAACCCTTACACCAAGGAAGTATACCAAGTATAAACTTACCTAGTAACGCGAACTGTTGACATTTTGTTGGCGCCTAATATAAGCTGATAAGCAGAAGAATTGTATTCGTAAAAATCATCAAAGGATACTAGTATTAAACATGAAGCTTCTTGAAAATACCGTATTCGAATCATTGACAAATACCTTGTCTCTACAAGCCAGCGACATTTGCATTGATGGAAGGTAAGCACATTTTATTTCTGCTTGAAAAAACAGAGCAAAATAGAATAGTTTATGTTGGTAATAAAATATTAATTGTACTGTACCCTCACTCTGCAGTTAATTTGACCTTGCATCAAAAAGCAGAAGCAGATATGTATAGGTCAAACAACGTTTTAGATTTAGTATTCTTTTGTTTGTAATCATTACTATAAAATAAAATACTATCTACTCTAGTGTAAGTGTTGAGTACGACAAATTAGCTTCAAGTTCAACGTTTCATACCGGTAATTGTATGACATTATATGTTTCCTCAAGTTCAACGTTTCATACCGGTAATTGTATGACATTATATGTTTCCTTATTTCTCTGTTATGCCAGCAAATAGTCAAATATGAGGCTAAATAGATCATGTTCATGTTGCTCTATTCTATAAGACAGAGCCCTGACAGTATTTATTGAACAAAACTAATTGGTTAAGCAAAAATATACTGTCTCTAGTATAATGTGGATGGCAGTCTGTCATTTAAATTTGGCACTGAGATTAGTTTAGGTCTCATATACATTAATTTTAGTGCTTGATTTAGGTCTTTATGTCAAGTTTAATAGAAAAAGAAATTCTCTGTGATTGATTTTGTAATATGTTTGTTTAACAAACTTCCAACTACTAATTTTCTCAAATTGTGAATCCCATGACTTTACTTTGGGCAAGAATTAGAAATTATAATTAAAATGTTTTTGAATTATAATTGAAACAATTGTTTACTAAAGTTAAGGTGGTTGTCTGTGAATATTCACAAAGACAAGATCAAGTTGAATATTCACTGATGTTCACTGAGAGGTAAATAATTGTTTTAGTATAATTTTCCTAGTTGATAAATGTAAAAACAATTTTTAAAGACTTTGGGAAGTGATTTTGGAAAAAAACAGCATTTGCGTGTCTAGCTAGTAAATAATGCCTCATATTTACTAGAAACTAACCAGTCATAATGCTTGAAAGGTATTTATTTACTAGTAAAATTGTACTGAGAAATGTTATGTATTGCATGTTGCCATATACTGTACATGTAATGTTTTCATAATTAACTATTTATTCTAAGTATCGTAATCCTGTTATCTATTTATAAGCTTATATAATTTATGTTGTGTAGGATAGAGAGTTATTCTTGCAAAATGGCTGGTAATGATAAAAAGCTTTACAAGTTATTAAATCAAGAAGGTCAAAGTCCTAATGATCTTCAAGCACTCTCACCACCACAAACCAGCCAGTCAACAAGTGTTTCCCCAAAGAGAAATATTTACTGTGGTTGTTCATATGAGTGTAAGAATGAAAATCATACTCATGATGATGAGTTGGCTGATGCATGTAGCAGAAAGATGTTATTTTATCTTATTTCAACACTTAATGCATCTTTCCAGCCAGATTATGATTTCAGCAATGCAAAGTCGGATGAATTCAGTCGAGAACCAAACCTTCAGATGGTGGTTGATGCCATTGATAATGGATTAGCTGGATTTCTTGGAGAATCTTATGGAAAGTTTAAGCAACAGTTGTGGGCAGCAATTGAAGAGGAAATACAACTTTCTGATTGTGCTGTTTATAGGTTAGTGCAAAACTGTTATCTTATAAATTTTACAATGCTGCATTGATATCTTGACTGGTCCACAGGAAAATTTTGTCCGACCTACCAAACTAAACTATGGTGGCTACTGAAAAGGCCAGACAAATTTTACTTGCCCAGGAGAAACCATCTGCAGGCAATTAATTAGACTTGAAGAAAATAAAACTATATAAAATGCAAACATTTTTATTATATATACATTTTATGCATTTTTATTCGGTAAATAATAAATTCTTGATAGGATTACAACACCTCAAGTTTGTTATGTGGATTCCAGTTGTGATGTTTTTAATGTTTAAAATTATTTCACTGTTTGCATATAAAATTGTTAATTTAAATGATGTGGAAAAGTCACCCATGTTTCAAAAATTGATTTTTTCATGACTCATGTTTTAAACTTCCTTTTAGCTACAACCCAGATTTGAGTTCTGATCCATATGGTGAAGAAGGTTGTCTTTGGTCTTTCAATTATTTCTTCTATAACAAAAAAATGAAAAGAATAGTGTTTTTTTCTTGCAGAGGAATGTGGTAAGCATGCATTACAACAAATTACTATGCTAATAAGTGACATATGGGTACAATTTCTCAAATTTCACAACGTTAACCCATTAAATTTTTTTTTTTAACATTTTTAAAAACATTTTTCCAGACTACATAACAGGGTTAATATAATTTTATGCCATTTATTTTTTTGTCAGTTTATCTTCTTGTGATCCCATGAATGAAAGTGAGGAAGAGCTTGAATTTGAGATGGATCCCCTTTTTGATGCTGATTACTGTGAAGAAACTGAAAGGTATACAATTAGGATTTCTAATTTGTTGTTATGGTTTATATACATTAATCCAGTATTAAAAAGTGTATACATGAATTATGAGTTATATGATTAATTATGTGTATTGGATAATTTGGACAATTTAATTGCAAAATCATCATTACAAGATTGTCACATAATGATGACACTCTGACACTGTAAATTACAGCAGTTATTGTGAGTGTGACATTATTATGGCATATAAAACAACACATTGACATATAGCAACACATTTTGACATAATTGTGACATATTACAACCGTAACTTTATCTTGAACTGTAACTTAGCCAAGTACCATTATTTATTATACTGGTAACATGTTACTGTTAATATGAAGATAGTACAGTAATATGGTACACTGTCTGCTGTAATGACAACATTGTGACATATACTGTTATAACAAAATTGGGACACCATAATACTGTGATGACATCATGCAGCATTATTATGTCATCAAAATTTTTTATTTTTTTATAGATTCACTCCCATGATGGTGATGTAAATTAACCATCTTCACATCTTCATAAGTTGTTCATGTTGTATTGTTTTTTAGCATCATAAGAAGTTTATCATAAAGTTTATATTGTTGAAGGTTTTATTGTATTGTTTAAAGACTCTGTTATAGACAGTGATTTGCAGATTAATGTGACATATAATCTTTTTAGCTGTAGTGAATGCACTTATTTTGTAATAGCATGCATTGTACAAGCACCATGTATATCCAACATAAATTATTCTATACTTTTACCATGCAACTATATACTAAATTGCAATATCTTGTATAACTACTTACAATTGTAAAATTGTAAATATGTTTTAATTAGCTGTATATATGAGTTGTAATACTGTATGAATCCACTTCTTAATCTACTTTACAAAAGACACAATATTTGTGTGATAAAAAGAAGTAGGGGGCAGTATATCAGTCTTTTTCTTTCCTTTTTAGTTGTCTAATAAACTATCATTTGTTCTTTTTGATTTACCATATTAGATATTAGACTTTGGTATATCCATAAGTATTACATGTAATGAAATTACAACTACAAGTAAATTGTTAGTTTTTGAAGTAACTGTATAAAAGGAACAGTACACTCACACTGTACAACAACATACCACATCTGGGGGATATATGGGCCATGCCATTTCAATTAATTTATGCGTACATCCATACTGCCCCAGTGGAGGGCATGCTCAAAAATTTTACCCTCTGGAAAAAAAGATTGAAAAGCCAGCACAAACCCACCTCAAAAATTAAATTTTTTTTTTCCTTGACCCCTCAAAAAAATGTCAATGGAGGATCAAAGATGTCGACATTTGAGCATACATTTAAGATTTGAGTGACCCGTAAGAAGGATAGAAATTATAAAAGAATAATTTATTATTTATAATCTCAATGGTAAGAAGAAACCATAGACGTGCCCCAGGCCCACCGCGGCATGCGCATGGCGCCAACTAGAACTAGAGGGGGAATGGGGCCAGTTTTGTTGTGCTTTGTTTTCTGCAGCAAAAGAGCACGTGTGATCGCTTTTACTGGCTTCAAAACTCTTTTTGGGCTTCCTGTAAAGAAATAAGGAAAAGGATTCATATCTAGTTAGTGAATTTTTTTATTGATGAATAACTTATATTAAACTAGTACTAAGAATACCACTTGGTCCACTTTCGGAAGTCCAGCTCTTAATATTAAAACACGTTTCACACCAGAGTTTAGTATAGCAATTTAAATTCAGCTTTAATTTTAAAAGGACTTTCGCGCGAAGCTCTTTTGATAATTTTGCTCCGATTATTATACGATATGTGTTCCCGGGTTTTATGCTCACCTGCTATGAATCCTATATGGGAGTGTCCGCTGGCCAGGTAATTAAACGTTTCGCATCCAACTGTATATTCTAATTTATGTTTATTAAACTATATTAGGACATGATTCACTAGGAATATTTGTGACCTTTGATGTGCTTTTGGTGCCAATTTGCTGTCGTGTGTGTTTGTTTCTTGACTGATGTTCTGGTATGTAGGGACTATATTTTGTCAGATACTCAAGGTGTGTGAAAATTAAACATACCGGTAATATATTATGCTGGGTGTCTTACAATTAGGTGTGCTTGATTGAAAATAATTTATGCTAATTTAACTTTAGGTGTTAAAGAGGATCATTACATTTTAGTGGTTGGTATTTTGTCTGCACGAGGGAATTTTAACCTACGTGAAAGTCTAAGAAAAACATGGGTTGGACATGTAAAAAGACAGCATCAATTAAAACGAAAGTATATATACCTTGAACTTTTTGCAAAGTACCTTTTTAACTTATTGAGCAGTGATGGTTTTGTTGGGATCATCACTTAACCCTTTATAGCCCAGACTTTCCACATGGACAAGTAAAATTGTCTGGCGTTAGAGTAAAATACCAAAGGTGGCCAATGGGCTATAAAGGGTTAACTAAATAAGAGAACAGATTCTAATTGGCATAGGTTACATAACCCAAACATTGACCCTGACCCAAAACACAAAGGAGAAAATAGGCATATAATAGTATCATTAGTTGCTATTAGCCAATGAGAGTAGCTGTGCACATTGCAGGTTTGTAATGCTGTTTCTCTGCCAGATAAATATTATAATCATTACAAATATTACTTAAGTTGTATTATTTTTTTTATTTTCCTGTTACATCAATCATTACTAAATTTATAATGATTGGATTAGTGAGTAAATATAGTTTGTTGGTTTATGAAAACATTAATGAAAAATTAGATTACAAATACCTATTATTTACATTTAATGTTTTTATTTTATAGGGTCTTTCTTCAGTTTATTGTTTCAGACAAAGCATGCATGATCCCCCCTGAATATCGAACTGAACCCTATCACTGTGATGAAAAAGTGATAAAAAATCTAGGTATGTAATGATATTTCTAGCTTCTTCCTTTCTTGTTTTTTTTATAGGTTTCTTCCTTTTCTTGAACCTTCAACAATTACACCTATACCCCAGTTTTGCAAACTTATTTTTCTAACACTTTACTTTTATTATAAAGCACTTTTACTTCCAAATAATTATTTTAAATTACTATAAAAGATGGTGGATGAATATTTTACCAGAATCCACATTGGTCTGAAATTATTAAACAACAGATAGAAGACAAGAGGCTATTTTTTTAATATCATTGATCCATTAGCTGTGGTTCTTATCATCTCTATTCAGTTTGTTATGGTTGATACCCACAATGTATTCTGGTAAAATCTACATAGTGCCATCTTTTTCATTGTGTTCAATTGCACTTTCGTTTCAGTTTTGGACCGGAATCTTATATCTTATGTAATGCCTGTGTTTACACCAAAACTATTTCTCTCTGGGCCATTTGGAAGAGACTTTGGTGTGAGTAACATGTGGAGCTTTTTATATTATATTTATGTATGTAATATATAGACCTTTGTATGTAATATAATTGCCTAATTTACATATATGCTAGCATAAGCTGACTGTATGGTACCAGTATTGTACTCTCAGTGTATTTGTATTTTACCAGGTAATGTATCCAATTGTTATCACCCACCTTGGAGTATCAGCAAGTGGACTGAACAAAAACACAACTGTCAGACTGTTTGACAAGACCAATAAGGTAAAAAGTCATGTCACTGAGTTAGGATTGAACTAAAACAGTGTGGAAAGAAGTTATACTTTAAATTACTATCATGTTTTATTTAGAAAGAAATTATCAATGCTACCTTCACAGTAGAAGAACCTGGTACATTTGTTAATGGCAGTTGGTTTAAAACAATCCCTAATTTTGTTTTGCCAAAGGTAAAGATTGTACAGGGCATTTTTATCCAGGGATGGATTTTGTTGCTTGCACAGGGAGATGTGCACCCCCAATAACTTTTTATATAGCATCCCCCAGGAAAATTTTAAAATGACACTTGTTATTATTATAGGCTAAAATAATTATCATAGTTAAAACCAGGTTTTAACAGTTGTATGATGTGTTATGTAGGGATTTCAAGCAAGTATTGTCAGTGAAAATTTCAATTCAGCTAGTCAGACATGTGACAAACAGGAACATTTTGTAGTTATTGATGATGGTGGAGGACTTATTGTTACACATAAGGTTAGTGGAATTAGAGAGAGAGAGAAAAGGAAAGAAGGAAGGAAGGGAAGGAAGGAAGGAAGAAAGGAAGGAAGGAAGGGAGGGAAGGAAGGAAGGAAGGGAAGGAAGGAAGGAAGGAAGGAAGACAGACAGACAGACAGACTCACAGACAGACTCACAGACAGACAGACTCACAGACAGACAGACTCACAGACAGACAGACAGACAGACAGACAGACAGACAGACAGACAGACAGACAGACAGACAGA
>JAOBAZ010001796.1:0-13696 GCA_026546875.1 Pteroeides caledonicum | reverse complement strand
CACCAGCCCATGCAAAAACAAAAGAATACGCTATGATGAGTTTATAATTCATGTTAATTCATTCATGCATACAGCATTAAAAAATAATTCATTTAAGAATGGTAATAACAGAATGGAGTTTCCAAATCCCTAATTACTCTTTTTATATGATTAGAAACCTCCGAAGAACAAAAGAATACGCTTTGATGAGCATTTAAACAAGTTAAAACCCACGGGATCGGCTTTTATTCAACAGTTAATAAAATTCACAGTTGAATAAAAACCTCTCCCTTCTCGAAACCTCATTTGTGTCAAAAATGCGACAGTAATCACTTTCCTCAAAGTATATGTGACATGTGTCAGAAGCGGATCTAAACGTCAGTCAGAATAAGGGACTGTTCATATGGAGAAGGCCAGCCCTCCTAGGGGAGCTGGCTCCCTTAATAGGGCTGACGGTCAGCTCGCGTTTATATGAGAATTTTTAGCCCTTTTAGGAGGGATAGCTTCGCACGCACATGCGCACTTTTGATGTTTTTGTCCCTCCTAAGGGGGGCAGCCCCATTGCAGTGCGTTTACATGGGAAATTTTCAGCCCTCGTCCTCAATTTTCATCCCTCCTAGGAGGGTTAGCTCTCTTGCCATGTAAACGCATGCGGTTTTTTTACAAGGAATTACACTGTGAGGCGAGATCTCGGTTGAAAGGGCCAGCCCTCCTAAGGGGGCTGGCCCTCTTCCGTATAAACAGGCCCTTAGTTGCGACAAGTAAATGTAGTCAGGTTGATATCAGCATTTGGGACAGCAGCTGTGTTTTCCAACTGACTTCTCTAAAAGTTGCCCATTGTCATTGAAAAGCTTTCTTCGAGCGTTTCTGCAATGACGGCGCAGGCAAGAATTAAGTCCGTGATTTAAAAGAGACACCCATTTCATGATTAAACACTTCCGAAGACCAAAAACAAAGTAAACACAATGGTTGTTTTTACACTAGAGGCGCATTATGTGTTTGGACGCGCGCATAATGCGTCTTCTACGTTATTCGTCTAGTATAAAGACGGGACGAATAATCCAACGAACTTCAGACGAACAGGTTGATAATAATTGCGCGAAAAAATATTATATAAAACGTATGGCTGGCTTCAGTGTATCACGGCCTCGATTTCCGTTGGGTTATTCGTCTGTGCTGCGTTTTTATACGCACAGACGCATTATGCGCGCAGACCACTGACTTATATAATATAATATGGTCCAGACGAACTATTATCGGTTGCGGACGAATAATCGAACATAGCTCGTTTAGATACATAATGCGCCTTGCGCCGGTCTTTATACTGAAGACGCACATTAAATAACCAGGCGAGCAATAAATGCTTGCCCATGTTCGTCCAGACACATAATGCGTCTCTAGTGTAAAAACGGCCAATCTCGAACAAATCACAATGCGAATATTGTGCAATTTCATCTCACACCTCGGCTGTATCGGCCGCCGCTTCATCTTCCATTAATTAGGAACCGCACTTGTTTGAACAGTTGATGCACAGTTTATGAAGTGCACAACTTTACTCTGTAGAATAGACTCCGAATTTTCCATCACTCACCATTCACGAAAAACTCATATAATATCGCTGCATTATTATTCATATAAATACGGCCGCTATATTTCATGTAATATATTATAACCCCGCTCATGCTCAGAAGCCGCTGTAACCCACCTTTAATTTTCAAGTTTCGGTTTTCAAGCTAGATCCAAAGCTCTGATTCGCATTGCCATTTGCGTCGTCATTCTCCCTCGCAATTTCTCCCAGACTTAAGGATGGGAATTTTGTTTTTAATTTAAAATCAGTTGCGAAATTTGTATTTGTTTTGTTTGCAAAATATATGGATGTCAATTTTACGCCTATATTCAGTTATTGGAGTGTCCAACCACTAAACAGTGACTCGGCGACAGTCACGCGTTTGTATTAACACGAAGATAAAATGGAAATTATTAATTTGTGATATCTATTATTCATATATTCAGGTAATATATGTCGTCATGTATAATCCTTGTGTAAATTGTCCTCTGCTCCACGGTTTAAATGGACTAGTTTACAGTCTTCAAAACATCCTTTTATCTTAAAAGGTCTTGTCGATACAACAGCGTTCCGTAATGTACACTGTTTTAAACAATCGTCTTCTAATTTTGATTAGTATTTTGACATCAGCATGGTGTGGCCGCTGGTCGTGTCGAAAGCGTCTACCGGGAGCAGCAATCAGAAGATGGAAGCTTTGTGTAAAAATTACCGACGACAAACTCCAGATAAAAATGGTGGATATTTTCAAGGCGGGCAATGCCAGTTCGCAGTTGCTACTAAGTGTTGGGTTCCTTAAACAAACTAGCATTAATGAGACAAAAGACATAGACTATATTGGAATTATGGAAGAACAAGGAACAATTAAGTTGAAGGTATTGAAATATATACACACACATATACACACATGCACTCACACGCACATGCACATGCACACGCACGCACACACACACACACACATACACACACACACGCAAACACACACACACACACACACACACACACAAAATAATGCCTTTTATGCATTAATTGCTTGGTTTGTTGTCTAGTAAATACATGTACTGTATGAGGCATTATTTACTAGCAAGACAAGCAAATGCTTTTTCTCCCAAGATAGCTTATAACAAATCCATATTATACATACATTATACAATATTATACAAATATGCAATTAACAAAATACGCTGTATATATTATATTTATTTCAAAATAATTGTTGAATATATGTTATATGGTTATACAGAAGGATAAGGTAGGAACGAGTGGCTGTGCCGAATGTATATACATTCACCACACATAAAATAACTCATTTTGCAGATTTGTTGTATCTCTCTTTGTTTTCGAAATTAATTGACTTCAAGTTTGATAGAAATTGATACGTGTAACATCCACCATCTTGAATATTGGACACAGTCATAGAAGTGGTGGGATGACACAACCAGGGTCATGTTTAATTTTTTATTTTGAAGACTACTGTATTACAATCCAAGGTTTAAACATGATTGTTTGTTGCTTTGTCATTTGCTGTTTGCCTGGAGTCAGTTACACAAATTGTCCTGTTAACACACAGTCATCCAATTGATGGCAGTTTCTTTATGGTCAGGAGGTAAGTGACATTACCGAAACTGAAGCAAATTAAGGTTCAAAATGGCTGGCACAGTCATCAACAAAGTTTACTCAGCTTTAAAATAAAATATCTCATGAACAATTCAAAAAGATAGTGGTACAATAAATCTGTAAGTTACTATATCATGTGAAGCAGAATAGGCAAAATGGTCGGTTCATCATACTGTATAAGTATCTGTTCCAGAAAGATGACAGTGAGTGAGTGAGGGAGTGTGCAAGTGAGCATGTGAGTGAGTGAGTGAGCAAGCAAGCGAGTGAGCAAGCAAGCGAGCGAGCGAGGGAGCATAGGAGTGAGGGAGTGACTCTGTGAGTGAGGAACTTGCTTGCAATTGAGTGAGTGAGCCAGCAGGGGAGTTGGGAGGGAGGTAACTATAAACAACTACAGTAGGTTAGTGCAGGAGTGTAGAACACAGCACAAAAACCATCTGGTATTAGACAGAGTAGAAGAAAAGTGCAGAAGCATGTACCAGCTGATAAAAAATATTGGGCAGATGATCTACACAGTACATGCTAAGTCTTGTTAATAATCAAGACTCTCCCACAGAGTAAAATAGTTAAGTTATATTTATTTGGGATATATTGTAGAGCTAGTACTTATGATTAAAAGAGGAGGCTACAGTACTGTAAAAATATAAATGTAATTAGTACTGGTAATAACAACTGTTCTGTACAGGACCTGTACCAGGTCTTGTAGCTCATGTGCTGCCTATATAGAAACAAACCCAAACCTTTAAGGTGTCAGTAATTAGTGTCAGTGTGGTACTTTACAAAGGGAAAAAACTGAACCTTGGATACACCTGCTCCAGCCCAGTGTCTTGTTATGGGCTTGTGGGTTTTAACAGTTGCAAACATAGGGTTGAAAAACTATAGAACTATCAGCTAACCAATAAATCTGATGTTGGCATACAGTATCTGCTTGAATATGTACTCTTCTAGGTTTTGATATTACTGCAGGTCAGCATGTTTTTACAGTAAATTGGGATTCAGGTAACTTGCCTCCAAAATGAGAAAAGTGGCTATTACCACCCAAATGTATCATGCAATAATTGTCAAGTCCCAGAATATCTCAGAGATCTTTTCTCATTGAATTCATAAAGTAACCCACACAAATTTCAGTGTAGAGGAAATGCAGTTACTGTACAACATGTCCATGACTATTCCAACAATGGATTTCCAGTATTATAAAGCATCCTCATATAGGAAAGAAAAACATTAGAATTTTCTTTTCCCTGGAAATATTATTAGTATAATATAAAATTGCCAAATCCAAAACAAAATTTAAAAAGAAATTGTCAATGAGTTTCCTTTTATTTCAGTCTTACAGGCTCAAAATATTTGCATTGCTGTAAATGTGCAAAATAATATTAATGTGTACAGTTGTTTGATAGTTTTTACACCTTCATATAAACATGAATGACTTTCATGTAAGGAAGTTTTTTTAACTTACAGTATGAAACTACTGTATTTAAAAAATCAGTTGATTAACCAACGTACAGGTATTCATGAGCTGTTGAAATGTTTGGAAGTGGTGTTGATCAGTTATTTTTTTTTCTAGCCAAGAAAAATGAATTGTTCAGTTGATTCAAACCACAAAAATACAGTTGTTGTTGTTAACTGCAATGTACATAATGTTGAATATTTAGTAAGTATGAAGTAAAGTCCAACATTGATATTACTTTTATTGGTCGGACTAATATTCGTTAGTTTTTGATGTACACTGTACATGTATATTACTTGTACCGGTAGCTCTTATTTAAAATTTACTGTCCAAGATGTATTGGGTTGTCTTTGTGTTTTAATCAGCAGTATGCTGAGAAGTTTCAGGGGTAGTTGCCTTGCTTTGCCAGCTGCCAGTTTGAAAAAGGGACCAAAATTCTGAAATTTCTTTCACGAAATTGGTGTATGCATGAGACAGGACTATCTTTTAAATATGAATGGTCTTATTTATTAGAGAATATTCTCCACCATACCTTCTACACTACAAAACAATTATGAAATGAATGGGGGATGCCAAATTAGATCTTACAGTAATTCCCCTTCCAACAAAACATGAGCATGTCACTAGTTTTACAATTTAATATACAGTAATATCATACTGGAACATACAAGCATAGCAATAATTTGAATTTCTTGCATTTGGTGTTTTTGTTATATGTGAACTCACAAACCATCCAGTACTACATGGTATAGCTAACAATTTATTGCAGCAGTTACTTTTTAGTTGTTGCATTTGCTTGGCTAACAGAGCTCTCACTTTAAGGAAATTTGCTTAACCCATACACCACAGTGATGCCAGGAAAACCACCAATTAATTAACAGATTTTACTTTGGCTAACGCCAGTTGATTTTATTTGCCTAGGGAAAACCCTATGAAAAAATCTCCTGCCGGCAATGGGTTAAAAATGCTTGCTACTATGTAGGGCAGGATAAGAGAGGCTCTGAAATAAGTTGGCAAACTGGATACCGCAACAACAAACACGCACCTGCAGGGTTATCGTTTAATCCTGCAGGTGAGGACGTATAATGACTTAATACCATAGATTGTGTATTTTCTTGTGAAAATAGAGTTCAAATCCGGCACCTTAAATTATTATGCAACAAGGTAGTAATTTTTTTTATATTCTGTTCCCCAAAAGCGCATGTTACATTATTTAATGATATCTGTTAACAAAATAATTGTTAGTTTTGAAATATTCCTAATATCTTTGTCCCAAATCAAGCTCAACCTTGACATTTAACAATAATTTCGTATGAACAGCTACAACTATTGTACTAACGACTTGAATTGTCCAAATTATACCACACATATTGTTATTTGGTATATACAGTAAACATGGACAGTGTTAACTTTTCTTGACAGAGTTCTGAAAGCGTAACAGTGTACTACTCGTTAACAAAAAAGAATGTCGAGATTATTCCAGAAGACTTATTGAAAAACACACCGTTAATATTTCACTTTTATCACGAGTCTCGTACTAGCGGTAAGAATTCAAATTTATATTTCTTATTGTACTGTACTAACCTATAGAATATACTTACCCAATGCTATATACCATAGGACTCTCCAAACACTAAAGCTATACTAATTTAAATTACATCTCTGATTTTAAGAGTCGTACCAGTTGATTACTTTCAAAAATTTCCAATAGCCAACACTAAGGGCCTGTTTCCACTTCAACCGTATCGTGGCGAAACGTACCGTATTCCATTGTTTAATGAGCACCAAAGCAAGACTAATGACTATCACACAAAAGAAATCGCTACGATACGGTACGATACGGCTGAAGTGGAAAACGGGCTTAACCAGCAGATGCCGTCAAAAGACTGTCAAAACCCGTTAAATGATATACAGTACCAGGATACCACATGAATACAATGAATACATTACCACAAAGGATGTGCCCCTGGGTGTAAAAATAAATAAAACGTCGTAGAACGTTAAAGTTCGAACTTTCCACGTGCCGAATTTAATCCATAGATTATTTGAATGTATGATTACATGAAATATTTTTAAATGTCATGCGAAGATGATCATTTCATCGGAAACGTGCAATATAACCGATTGTCAATTTTTCAGGTTGTACGGCCGCGGAAAGGGTCATCAGAAAAGTTGGACGAAGCTGTAATTAATCATTGCTAATTAATCACTGTACGTTGTCGTTACGTAGCACGTAGTAGTGATCAAATGGTTTCTGATGACCACATTAAATAAATTAATACAAGGTTTTGGTTTAGGCTTAGATGGGCTCGATACTGAGGTTATGTGCGCCGTCATATCCGTCATCGTTGTCATTTAAACAGGGCTTCTGCATGTTAGGATGCAGGGAAATATTCAAAATAATGCGGCATATAGTCATTAAATATTATGCGGCAGAAAAGATCCTGATGCGCCAAATTATGCATTTTTTTCAGGGCCAATTAAAGTCCTTAAATGCTGTATTTCGTGTTTTTGCACTAACTGGTGATTAAGTAACACATGTTGTTTTGTCCCAGAGATTTTTGTAACAATGTAGATACGATATTTGAAGAAATTATCAACAGTTCACATTTTGCAATATGATATATTGCGTATAAACTAGCAAATTAATTACTAAACTAGCAAGATATTAACCAACCTCGTACCCAGGGTCTAATATTCCGCGCCAACGCCCAAGCGTAATAGACCCTGGTCCGTTGTGCTCACGTGACTACTTGACAATTATGAATTGTTGGGAGGGGTGGGTGAAATTGTTGTATTGCGAGCGACTTTATTTATATGCTTACTTACATTATTTCATTCAAAACACTTGTTACCAAGATATAGTTTTTAAACCCAAGCAAGTTTTTTGCTTGGAAAATGTATTTTTGAATCCTGACACGCTAGCTATTTAGCCAACTGTACTGGGTCGTCGAAATGCCACACGAAACTCAAGACAAAAATTTTCCGATCGTCTTGGTTGTTTCACCTCTGAACACTTATCAATTCTAAACAAATCGGGAATATCTTCGACAATTGTAAGGGTAGATTACACCAAAAGACAGGATTTCCCAACCGCTAGTAGCATCTCAGACAGTCACAGTGAAGACGAACTCGAGCTAGAAACTGATGCCGATGTTAAAATGTAAACAACAGTGTTTGGATTTTGTATATTTAATTGCGCCATACAGTGAAGAATGTATTTCGCAGTGCATAAAAGACTTTTTCATAGAAATTCTTTTAGCGTTTTGCAATTCATATGCCAAACATCGGCACTATAATTTTTGGTTGTTTATGGTAGTCAGTATTTTTATACGATTGTTTGGTTACCGTTGGTGGGCAAGTAACAACAATAGTACTTTTTTCTCTTCGAACTTGTGTTTGTGCTGGGGGATTTTCGGCAGAGTCCCTCAAACAGCTTTCAAATAAGAAATATAAATTTAAGATATTTTACTTTAAAAGTATCCTGGCTCGTTTTTATTACGTTAGCGAGCGCCGAAGTCTTCTTGCGCCTTGTGTATGGTCGACAAATCAGGTTCGGCAAATCTTTCTCCCTGGAAATCACCTCTCCCTAAACTAAAGCTGTTCAGCAGTACGTACTGAAGTAAAGCCTTAGTTAGTTGGTGAGAATAGTCTGGTTCCATGACTGAAGTCTCGAACTGACAAACAAAGTCTACAAGACGACGATCGTTATCGTTCTTAGTTCGTGTATTAGCTTTCTTTGGCGTTGCCATTGGCCGTGTGTCAATCGCAAGATCGTAGGAGCAAAAGAATAAAAACATTTACAAGCTGGTCAGTTTTTTCAGTTTTGGAGCGTGCCCAAAATCGACCTCAAAGACATATGTACAAATGTCAATGCGTACTCACCCCTACCTTGTGAAAATTTATTTGACTGCCCAAATTTTTGGCAGTCACGTGACCACAACGGACCAGGGTTTATTCCGCTTGCGCGTTAGCACGGAATATAAAACCCTGGGTACGAGGTTGGATGGTACCAGCAAATGTGATCTCTTTTTCTTAGTTGGAGAAACAGCCGCGGGTGTTTTAACCACAAATCTATCCATTCAAATTCAAATTATTGTACATTAACATGATTAGCGTCCTTTGAAAAAATTGCATCTGTTTTCGTTTGAACGGTGGAACTAATCAGAAAAGAGAAAGAAAAATTCCGCTCCGCGCGCAAAATTCCACCTAGTGGAAAACCGGCTTAAGGACGGACCATTTATTTGAGGGCGGGGTTTTTTTTCACGATTTGTTTTCGGAACAAAATCGATGCCAATTTTTTTCTCGCACATTGCTATGCACAATTTTTTTGCGGTTTTACGTTTTTCATTTTGAAGCGAAAAAGGCCAAAAACTCGCAGACCATGAGAACAAGCTCGGATCCTGACCACATATTTCTAAACTGAATATAGATGCAACCATGGTTTTTTTGCTCGATTTGTTTTGTTGTGGAAGCTATAAAATACTCTCGTTGCGAAATTGTCTTTCAGCCCCGACGTGACCTCTTGTATTTTTCTCTGTCTAACGCAAAAATCTGGAAGTTGCGGGGTGCACCCCTGCTTTCCGCCCGTGTTGATGGTTGATGACGGCACAGGAAGGGATAAACCAGTGCGTGATGCCTGCTACCAAAACCCAGTTGCTCTAATACCACCGGTCAGTGGGTAGCACTGTTTTCTTATGCAACAGTACACATAAAAACACCGAATGTGAACGAATGGACACCACGCACTTCTTAGAACATAATTTTTATGGTGAAAGTCTGCACAAAAGTAAATGTGATCTTATGGTATAAAATATGTCTTTGGCGATAGTCCTAGGCGTTGGTTACACTGTATACTGTGTGTTTTTTTCGGCTGAGATTTCTCTACAGGAATGTTTTCCCTTGCAGAAGCTGTGCTTGACTTTTTTTGTATCCGCCCAACCCCTCTCCTTAAATGTCTAAAGGTCCGTCCCCAAATATGTTATTTTTGTCTCAAGGTTCTGAGGGTTTAAATGCTTTTGGCCGCTTTTGACATCTTTAATTTTTGACAGGTTTTATCGGTTTTTTAAATGTTATGTGTTCAGCCCATTGATACCACACTTAGTCAAACGACTTCTGTCGTATTGGCGTTTAGCAGATGTGGATGGTAGATTCTCCCTATTTGTTTGGTCCCAACCAGTCATGCAGAGAAATCGCAGTACTGGCTGCGTTGACCGGTTGTCGCAGTAAGACATCTTAGCAGTTGAAGAAATGTTTCTCCCGAGAGTTTCGGTACCAAGCTAACATTTGTAGAATTAACTTCGAAGTAAATAAGACAGTAATAACTGATTACAAAGTATCACTGAAAAGTAATTGTACGAACTTTGAAGAATAAGTGTGCTTTCGCCAACCAGCCAGCCAGTGGTAGAATTTCCAAATTAACTGTTGCCAATTTATTATTTTTTATGATTGACGTTCCACAGTGCAGAAATTCTCTAAAGATTATGTTAAAAGTATGGTTGCCATTGTTGGTATTGCTGCTTTGCTTACCACAATAATAACATTGATAGTGTGTTGCTGCTGCAAACAGAAAACTACTTCGAAGGGGGATAAAAGCAAACTGAAGGATGTTTCTGTCGCATTTTACCGAGAGTAAGTATTTATACAGTACATGGACAATACTTAGTGTACCCCTGTATGTACTTTCCCGCTATAGTATAAGTACGGTATATGACTAACAATAACACAGATTCAGTATATGACTACTTATACATAGCTAATATATATAAATCCCAGTAGGATTACTGTTCCGTGCATTATATGCGGATGTAGCGTTTTAACTAAGTATTAACCTTGTGTGTTTTTATATCCTATATTCCGGTTTAAACATTTTACTTTGTGTGTATTTACGCAATTTATTTACCATTTACATTCTTTCAGTGTTCGTGTAGAAAAAGACTGGGAACAAACAGGTTCCTGTGATTTTTTTGTCGAAACTTATAGTTAATCCGGTGCACACTGGTAAAAATTTTTATTACGTTGTATGAATATTCGCATTTGCGAATAGAAAGGATTTGATGTGCTGTAGTTAGTTTAAAGTTTATAATATGATAAAATAATGTCTAGCAAAACAAAACAAAGTGAAACAAAATAAAACATTGGTCAATAACACATTAAACAAAGAGCTTTGCTCGTATCCAGTCTGGTTGTGTTTTTGGTCTTTTATTATTAATAAAAATTTTAAACAAAACGTTTAAACAAAAAAAGTTCCAAAAATATCAAATATTAGAAAAATAACTGTTAAGCACCAAACCGGCGAAACGTTCGTATTGACTGTTGGCTTGGGTTTGCCTTTATACTAGAGTTGAACGTGATTAAAGTGGTTGGCCTTGTATAACACGAAACGAACAACCAGCCAAGGCGACGTACTTTCTATTACAGTTTTCACTTCTTACGATAATATGATGATAATAATATCACCTAAAATATTTTTTAATTTGAACATTTTGAATCTTGATCTTAAAGTGATTCGAGTAACAATTGGTCACATAATGGTCCCCACTGCAGGTCTCCTTAAGTGTAATACGTGAATGTACTTACAACTGCGTTTTAGCTAACATTTTTGTTTTCAGCAATGGTGAGGTTGATAGCGACTTCTCCGACAACGATGAAAATGTTGCATTTATTCCAAACAACAACGAACGAAATAGCAACGTATAGCTAGTTATAGTGATGTCGCTCAATGCCCATTAATGGTGGTTATCGGACCAGTGATAGTAATGGCCAGGAGTTGCAACAGACGATGTTCACTGACTCGTTTCGGAAATATTGAAAATTTGCCCACGCACAAGCTGTGAGGTCAAGCTAGCCGTAACGTGTCATCATAATTTTACGCCTTTGTGAACAAGTTGTTTAATAAGCACTAAATAACAAGTTAGCATAAAATCATGACCATATATATATAATTGCTGTTTAACTTGTGTGATTTTTTAAAACTGGTTTATTTTTTTCCAACCAGTTTTGAAACTTAATCCAACTCTCTTAAAAGGGATTTTATTTCGGGGACTCATTAGAAACAGGGGCTTGGATTCTTCAGGGAGTGTCAATAGAACAAAAGAGTACGCATTCCATTCCTGTTCCCACCTTACCCTGTTACCCCCTGATTTCCTCCTACCCTGTCACATTCCCCATGTCAACCTTTCAAACCTTCGCCCAATTCTCTTTCCTTTTCACCTGCCTGTCTGCCTGCCCACACTTTGAAGTTTATTAGCATTTCTTTTTATCTCCACCAGGATTCCAACCCCGGACCATGCCGCTACACTACAATTTCCATTTATTTATTTATAACTTGTACATTACGTCATTTTGCTTATTTGAAATCGCGCATAGGCAGTTCACTTAAATTTGATCTTTGTGAAAAAGTATAAACAGTTATTGAATGAGACTGAGCAGAATATCCTGCTCATCCTCTATTATTAATTATTCTGGATATCCTGTGAAAGCTGAATTCAATAATTGTTTTATTATTCATTGGGTTTCATTAATTAATTTAATTTTTCGTTAATTTTATTATGCAAAAGTAAAAACAAGCTCACGAACTTCCCGCGCTCATGCACGGTACCGCTGTAACACCGTGGGCGCTGATACTTTATTAGGTACATCGTTTATTTTTTAAAATTTAGGGTCAAGGCTTCGATCAGGTATATTTCACAAGATATCTCATTCTTGAATATTTCAACTAGATATGTAAAATTTAGGGTTAGGGTTTCGATCAGGTATATTTCACAATATATTGTATAAAATTTAGAGTTAGGGTCAGGGTTTGGATCATTGGATTCACCAGATATCTCATTCTTGAATATTTCAACTAAATATGGTAATCTAGTATGTTGTATGGAAACGACTCCTGCTTTGATGAATGTCGTCATTGTACCCAGTAAGTTATTGATATGATGAAGACGTTGTTGCCAATAACTACTGGTATACAACGTGC
Organism: Pteroeides caledonicum; assembly: GCA_026546875.1. Lineage (NCBI taxonomy): Eukaryota > Metazoa > Cnidaria > Anthozoa > Scleralcyonacea > Pennatulidae > Pteroeides > Pteroeides caledonicum. The sequence continues at coordinate 1,117 of JAOBAZ010001796.1, read as the reverse complement.
GGTACGGGTGGACAGATAACACCCTATCCGCTGAAAAATAGCGCGGGCACCTACAGGTAACACTCCAATAGCAAAAAAAGTGCGGGCACCTACAGATAACACTATGTCACAGAACAGATAATCAACCAGAAGTCCAATTCCTTGTCGGTCTCTTTGAAGTTTGTGTCTCCACTTTTTTGCGGTCATACGCCATCTGTACAAGCCATCCTGGCCAGTTCTCTCGGCGCTTTTCCCCTTAACGTAGTATTTTTTTCGTACAGGCACACTGCACTCACAGTGTGTTTAAAACATTGAAAAGCAAAATGAAAGAAAACGTGCAATGACCGTCGGATTTCAAGGTGATCTTAAAACAATACAATAAAATGTCCGTATTTGTTTGTTCTTCGGACCGGCAAATAATTAAATCGCAGGTAGGACAAAAGTGCCGAGGGAACTGGCCAAGATGGGGTAAGCAAATCTGACGTGTGCAGTACAAAAAATAGGTCCGCAATGCGTACAGGCGCCCACTGTTTTAGCTGATAATTTTATTTTATCTTTGAAGTACTTATTAACTTGTCTTAAGGTGGCAGTCTACCCTAAATTCCCCAAATCACTCTATTTGCTCTAATTTATTTACAGTTTCATCAATCGTAACAAAAACTTACAAGAAGATCTGTAGTAACTATAAGATAAATTTAAGCGCACATAAATTAGCGTGTACCTTGTAATATCCATGGTAACTAGATATTACTACGTCATAGCCCAAAATTTGTGGAAGCAATATCTCAAAAGCAATAAAAGATATTAAGTCCGAACTTTTCGAACTTGCTTCTCAAGTCAATATCTCAATAGCAATATCTCAAAAGCAATAAAAGATATCAAGTCCGAACTTTTCGAACTTGCTTCTCAAGTCAAATACTATGCAACCAGTAGACAGATTTTAATTTCGTCAGGTACTCACTTTTTAATTTCAAAAAATCACGGTCTCCACGGTAACCAGTGAAATATCGCAAATTTCGAAAAACTGTCTACTTATTGCATAAAACACTTAGAGATCCACTTGCAGTCAAAAAATTGAGGCGAACCATCAAACACCTCTTAATGCAGAGTTTTCGCAAATTTAGTACAGCGAAATTCG
>JAOBAZ010001685.1:0-13697 GCA_026546875.1 Pteroeides caledonicum | reverse complement strand
ATTGAACTCGGTATCGCAAAATATTGTTATTTATCAGTGTCTCGCAGATCAATTATTTGCCTCTGCCTTCGGCATCGTCAAATAATTGATCTGCTCGCCACTGATAAATAACGATATTTTGCTCAACCTCGTCCAATAATTGTATAATGTACCGCTTGCGGCGTGCGCCAGCTAGAAGGAGAATGGGGCGAGTTTTGTTAAAACTCATCTTGGGCCGCTTGTGTTGTAACGTGACATTTACACTCGCGTTCTGGTTGAAATACGAAATTATGTTGTTGGTATATTGTGGTTGCTGAATGTGTACGTGGAAGAGAAGCGACATTTGGATTTCGGTTGTATCTATTTAGTGTACAGCGACTTATTTTGCAAATGAAAAAATCAATATAAGTCAGGGGAATAAATACCTGCGGCTTGCCAAAAAAATAAAGTTTTGCCAAATAGGCGCCGACAAAATTGCGAAATTAAATACGCGCTAAATTAACTACGAGAAACGTATTCATACAGTTGCTGAAAGACCTCTGCTAGCTGAATTTTTCGTAACTGGTCCGGTGTGCCGGGTCTTAAAACGGGTTACTATATTGGCCTCTTGGCGGCCAAATAATAAAAATTTGGCTCCCTTAATTTTCACTTGGCCACGAAGGACGTTAGGCGTTTTGGCCTCGTTTGGACTTTTTTACAAAATTGTATTATTTGAAAGAAACAGGTTGGAAATTGGTTTCTTTTCATTCCTATCTACTGCCCGATGCAATTGGCAGTAACTTTAGCCAATCGGGAGCCATATTTAATTATTGGAAAACAGCGTGATACGAAAAATTATTCTTCATATGCGAAAACCGAATTCAATAATTGTTTTATTATTTGTTTAAAAAAATGAAAAAAATACTCTTTCTTGAAGGAAACAGTTGTGTTGTTTCACATTTCCAGTGACGATTTCATACATGGTTATTAGCCATTTAGAAGCCATGGAATATTTTTAATAAATAAATAATAGCCATATTCGCATATTCCTTTAGGCAGTCTTGCATGACATGTCAACTTGCGAAATGCGTAAATACGAAAAGTCCCAAACTTGGGTGTACCGCTGTGGCCATGGCGTGCAGCGGCGAATCTAGACGTCAGTCAGAATAAATTACACAGCTCATTGGTGGAAATTTAAAATTCAAAACACCTAGATAAAGACCTGATTGGTTACGTTTTATAGAATATAAACCCTACCAATGTGATCGTTTTTCGGGTATTTTGAATTTTAAATTACAATTCTATATTTATTCTGACTGACGTCCAGATCCCCCAGTGGCGTGTACACTGTTCCACTTCGAGAAGGAAATCACGTAAATATCTGTAGTAAGGTTATCACCAACGATACTATTTACATTTTTTGGGTGTTATTTATTATTTTTAGTTTGAGAATTAATATTATTGCCTGGATATAGTTTTCGGGTGATTGAAATATTTATGAATGTTCCAAATATTTATGTTCCACTGGTGCAGTTTGCCACCACCCAGCCCAGCCAAATAGCAGATAAAAACATGTTGTGTACTTGTGTTCTCGGCAAGTCGCGGTTAGTGGTTTGCCCCCAGTCCTTTTGCCTATGCTCTCTATGCCATGCAGAGGCAATCCTCCGCCCGACTTTCCCAGAATTCTTTTCGCCGTTTATAGATCTCACATGGCATGGCGGATAGCTGTAGTAAAGAGTTTTATCATCTTTGAAAAGAGATTCCGTCAGTATGATTATAAAATGAGGACAGATCGTTGTTTATGATGGAGCATAGACCTTTGATATTATTTGGGAGCTTTAGTGAACCTGAAACATATCGGTATTTTTCCGATGAGAGTTTGAAATCGTCCGGGATCGAATTCCCAGACGATTTTTTCCCGCTTGTTCATTTTAACTATGACTCATCAACTGTGCCAGAGCCAAAGCTGGCAGTTACTGATGAAAGCAAAGGAAATTTAATCGATAAACAGCCTGAACTAGCTTGTCCAAAATATGAAAAGAAGGATGGCGATGTGAAACATGGCGAGGATATAAATGCTTTGCAAAGTACAAAACAAGTAAGTGACAATGTAGTCGATTGTAATGTTGACAAACCTCCCCAGAGTAACTGTCTAAGGGAAGAAAAAGAGCAAACGGTGCCGGAAAATGAACAGAACTTCACCCAAAAAGATGTTTCTCGTTTGGAGAAAGGTCCTCTAGGTTTAGAACAGCATGTGGACTCACATCCAATTGAGGTGGGTAAGTTGAACAATGTTGTTACTGTAGGGACTGATACCATGTTGACTAACACAACTACTGTCGGCTCGGGTCATAACCAGGAATCAGAAACTAAGAAAAGTTCGACTTGGGCTGACCTTTTCAAAACCAAACCTTCCAGCAAGCCACAAGAATCATTGCCGACAATCGTGAAGGTGCCAACACAGTCACATAGTGAGGCAACAGAAGGTAACAACAAAGACCAGTTTCGGCACTATATTCTTGATGTGTTAAGAAAGACACAGCTGACCAATGGTATCCCACATCTTCAACCTCGAGGCTTGAAAAACAATGCAAACTGGTGCTATATTAATGCAACTCTTCAAGTCCTTATGTTTTGTCCATCTTTTTACCATTTTCTGATGAATTTCAGGCTGTCAACAGAACGTGGAAAAAGTTGCACCCCAATACTTGATGCCTTGGTAGTTTTTGCCTGCCAGTTTAGCAAGCTGCCCCCAAGACAATCTGGGGGTAATAAGGAGTGGAGCAAGCAGGATGTTGTTATGGGAATGCCTTTTGAGCCAACATATGTGTATGACTTACTCACCCAGGTTAAGACCTCATTATCACATCAAGGAAAGCAGGAAGATGCCGAAGAGTTTCTTAGCTTCATATTGAATGGTTTACATGAAGAGTTGGTACGTTTAGATTTACCAGAGGATAGCCAGGAACTTGTGGAAAACACAAACAATATAGCCCCTGAGCAAGACTTAAAGGCAAATGAAGACAGCATGGGGGAATGGGAGGAAGTTGGCCCACGCAATAAGTCAATGGTAACTCGAAAGTCAACAATGGCAATGTCACCTGTTGCTAAGATGTTTGGTGGCTACCTCCGATCTTCTTTATTACAGCCTGGAGTGAAAGAATCTGCCAGCATACAACCATTTTATTCTATTCAATTGGATCTTCGTGGTGATGTTTCCACTGTTCAACAGGCTTTCGATCACTTTTTCAGCATAGAAGAGGTGGAAGGATTTCAGTGTGACCAAAGCAAAGTTGAGGTGGAGGTGTCCAAGAAGTGGACACTGGACAGTTTGCCAAATGTGCTTATTCTACATCTAAAGAGATTTGTTGTCAACAAAAACAAATGTGAAAAACTAACCAAGAAGGTCAGCTATGAGTCGGAATTGCAGATCCCTCAAGACACCCTATCCAAGTCTCTTAAAATCCGAAACAAAAATATGTTGACTTACAAATTATTTGCCATAACTTATCACCATGGTAAGAACCTGTATGGAGGACATTACACATCTGACATTTACCACCCCACTGTTGGTTGGCTAAGGGCGGATGATGGGATGATTAGATTAATTCCTGCAAAGTTTGTTTTTAATCCTTTGTCAAATCGTGATCCATACCTTCTTTACTATCGCAGAGGAGACATTTCAACTTGAAGTTGTTGCCCAGTTCTTTAAGATAAATTATGACAATTACACTTGAATAGTTTTACAAACTTACATTTTGAACATTATTTTATTTTCATTTAAGTGCAATATTAATTGCTGCTGTTCCATGAGATTCTTCTTTTTTGAGATTCTCGGAGCATCAGTAGGTACTTACCTGATCAGTTTGTTTCTCATTAATCAGCAGCATCAAAAGTATATTGCACTTACGGTACTTGTTTCAAATTGTAAAACTAATTATTTGATTAATTGTACTTCTGTAATTATAAATGCATTTTACATGTCCTGTATAAATTAAAATGTCTCTGTCTTAAGCTGAGAGGGATTATTTAATGTTTAAAAATTTCTTGATACAGAACAGGATTTTGGTGCCATTTGCTGAAGAAGCATTGCTACTAACAGTAAAGCAATCAATCATTTTAAATTTAAAGTACCTGTAATCCCAAAGTTGTTGGTTTAGTGCTTTACCTTTGGGTTATTCCAGTTATTATTATATCTCAACTGTAAATTAGCCATTCATAAAGCTTGATTTGTGCCATGTTATTGTGATCAGGCAGTTAATGGTGGAGTTCCTCTGAGTTTCCTCACGTTATAGCATAAAAGTGAAATACCCTGCTACAGTGGGGTATTCGAATTTGCATGAACCACACATGGAATGCCTCGTGCACAACTAGATTGAAGTTAGATAGTAGAAAAGAAGCCATTTTACAATGTGGTTGGTTTTTATAGAAGATGTTTCTATATAATATATCATTTATAGACCTTCATCTTGGGGAATGCAATGAAATATATATGATAATATTTCATCAAATTCCCCTTGCTTCATGTCTATAAATGATAAATATGTGATTATCTTACATTATGTGCCTAATGATTTATCACAGAAATATTATTATTTTATTCCAGTCAAATCTTTGTAAATGCTTTAGGGAACACATGTGTATTAATCTTTGCCTTCAGTACCAGTTATACATATTTCAAGTAATTTCTTGTCAAATAAAATTTCCTGGTGATTATAGAGTAAAAGTACAAAGAAGGGTACATTGAGGTACACCATTGTATGTATGTCTGTTAATGGGTGGCAGTCTTGTTAACCCATTGATGGCCAAGATTCTCCTTTTGGTGAGTAAAATAGTTGAGTGGGAAAAGACACGTCATTCTACTTGAATTTTCAGATAAATTTTGCATTTAATATAGTATGCAAAAACTTTCTTTGCAATTTTGTTTAAAAGCAGAGATTTGGTGACATTTTGGTTCAATGCATATCAAAAGCAAGCCAAATAGGATTTTTCGTACCATACAGTATACTTGACAGTACATTATTTTCAAATAATGTGGTGTGGCATTAAAACTCCTTGAATTTATAAATGCTTAAAAGTTTGTAGATGCTAAACGTTCTTATTCAATATCATTTTGCAAATTCCATGTTTTTTGTTCCTTCATTTGAGTTTTCAGTGAGCTTGAAGATTTAAAAATTTAAAGTTTTAACTTTTTTAACACAAAGTCCTTAAAAGTGCTTTTTACTTTCCCTGACAATACACAGATCTTGTGTTTTGTAAGATAACATATTCCTAAGGGACAAGTCACTAAGGAAAGTGGAGGGACAGTAAAAAGATGGGGGAAGAGATTTGGGTACTGGCAGATTTAGAAGTATGTTAAGTCAGAATAAATTACACATCGGCTAAATCCACCAGTGCTGCCACTGAGACATCAGGTTGTATAGTAATCATACTTAATGAATAGGGTTGTCTTAAATTTTTTGTACAGTTTTGCACTGCATGTTCTTATTTCTACAACAGAATATCAAAGGCTACTTTAATTACTGACAGCAGTGATCACAAAACTGATGAGGGAGATCTAGAGTTGTCTGGTTATTTTTTGTCATTCTGGTGGTATGGGTCAAACTGGGCATCAGACGACCAGTGTATGGAGATGTTTGGGGTCGAATTTTAGAAGATTGTTACTTTTTCAAATTATACAGAATAACATTACATTCTTTTTTCGCTATATTTAAATCATATAAAACCTTCAAAAATACGACATGCTAAATTTACTTGGATTTATCCAAGTTTTACCCCTGAATTATTTAATTTAATCTAACCAATCAATTTAAACGGTCTCCAAGCCAAAGATTGACACCTCTAAGTAAATTGTGATACTATTGGTTTATTCGTACCACGTGACCAAGCTTTATTGAACAACAAATTAACATGGCATGAAAGCAGTCTTAACTGCTGTCGGCAGAAACTCAAATTTTCATAAGTCAAATTTTTATTGGAACGTGGCTTGCTAAGAGAAGTTCAAGCTTTTCCTTAATAAGTAAAAGACCGAACACGGAACGATTTTACGGAGTGGAGAATGAATTTGCGAAGGTAAGAGCTATCTTGTTTTCCCGCCGAAACGTACACATCAACTTTAGTTGGGGTTTTTGTTTTACATTCACTGAGGTTTTTCTGTTACGTTGTTGCTAAGTGCTTTAAAAAACTCGGTAAATTTCGTACGTGCTGTAGTTACCACTGGTAAATGCTCTTATTATTTTAGGAAGAACATTTTTGATAAAATGAATTCCGTTTTTGACTTCCTATAACTAGTGTTCGATAGCAACGTATTTAAATTAAACGTCATAATTAAACGTCAACCAAAAAATGTTTTATGTCAAGCGTCGATGAGAAAAGTATACGGCCTTAAACCAAGATTTCTCCTGATTGGTCAGTTCCATTTTTCCTAGACAATACGTTGCCACCACGTCGCTGAGTTATAACGACAAACTTTTATCAAGAAATTTGATTTACTTTAGGAGATTATTCTTCGGAAGCTAACTTCTTTTTCCTTGCGCGCGTGCATTGCAACCGAGGCCTTTTAAGTACTTCTAAAACAGATTTTCTATAATTGAAAAAGAGTGGTTCAAAAAACCCTAAAGGAGCTATAACAAAAAACCTCCACAGAAGTCTTGGTGGTCAATAATATTGTATGAGGATTGACGTGAATTGTTTATTATATTTTGAAAAAATCGTGTTGCATGCCATGTTCTCTGAATCTTCAATGTTTTTTAGTAAGATTCATATGTCACAACAGATTTTTTGCTGAATAAAAATATACCGATACGCAATATTAAAGAATTGGTTTTGTTATTAATATTTATATTACTGAACGTTCCGAGTGCGAAAATAATTAAAGAGTGCGATAACATTTAAATAGTTCTGACGTGCAAATCTATCTACATTTAGTTTTTGAGTCCTACCATTGCACAAATCAGAACACGTTTAAATAAACAAACTCAAGTATTTACTACAATTAGCTCTTTTTGTCAACGAAGAAGCTTTTCCCGCTCCAGGAAATGTCTGCGTTGCGCGAAATAATTTCTGCTAGTGTGGTTTCACGGTACTTCGTCATTCGGTCGGTTTTCGGGTAGAGCTCGGGACTTTCGAACCAATACCTATCGCCGTCACGTAATAGTTGGAACTGTTTTGCAATAATCTTGGCAAACGTTTCGCCGACGCAACCACCAGGCACATGAGGCTCTGCCAAACCACCTATCCACAAATCTACATCGTTAACATCCGGGTACAGGCTGGAAAGTTTTTGTTGAACATCACGTTCCGATGTGATGTCGGCGACCGTCGCCTTTGGTTCGAGACCTAACGCTTTGCGAACACTGTTGTAATCGGCCAGTCCGTGATCGCGTCCTCGTTGAATTCCGTACGTCATCAAGTCGAGTCCTTGGGTATTGGTACCGAATAGGAAATTCCGAACTGCATCTACGAAGAGTGTGTCCACTTTCTGCGACCGTTGCGTCAACATGCCGCGTAGCAATGGTTCGATGCCTTCTTCGCTGAGCACGCGTCCCGGGTTGAAATATGCGTCTCTAAGCTCGAGATTGCCGACTGTTCCTAAGGTGTTCCATTCTTTGTTTAATCGCAGCATGGTATTTCCGACCTGGCTATGACCATAGCGAAATGCTGCGGTTGCAAACTCGTTGAAAACACCGACCTCTAGACTTGAATTATACCCTGTGTACTTCGGGATTTTTCGGAATTCGGCGTCACCAATCACAGTGGGAAGGAATTCGTACCAGACTACCGTTTGCCATTTGGCGCGCGTGATTGTCCTAGCGTTTTGAAATAAGTTTTCGTCGTCATAGCGATCAAGGTCTTGTTGTTTCTTCAGTTCATCGCAGACCAAGTTATGTTCGCGCGCCCAAATCGTGTGCAGACAGATCAGGCCAGGTTGCACGTTCACGCGTGGGTCGCCCGAGAGAAGAAGTTTGTCGCGAGGACCACCCAGTAGATTGAGATTTGGTAGCTGCATGGTGTTGAAGCCTAAGTTGTGTTTCGGTTCTTCGTGAAGTTTACCGTCAATGCCCGAGCGAAGAGCGACAGCACGCTCGTCGTCAGATGCATAGATGACAGACAGGTCCAGGAACGAAGAGACTTTATTAACCTTTAAAGAGATCAGCATATAAGTCATTAGTGGTTTATTCGTGTATGTGAATCAGCGAACTCGATGTTTATAACTGGGGAACTGGCTCAAATTCAGCCTATGAAAAATTAAAGCCAGAATGACGAGACCTTGTCGCTAATGCTATATTCTTTCCCCGCTGTCGTTTGTCAGGTATCTCAAATTCTTTTATACGAGAGAGTTAGGAGATCTATTGTCTTTTTATTTTGCAACAAAAATGTCAGAATAAAATAGGTAACCGACATTTTTGAGCCCAAAACGACTAAATTGAAAGGGTTTGTTAACAATGGTTGACACTCCTTTTTATAAAGGACTCTGTTGATGTAAACCGCGCAGATCTAGAGCACTGGCACTGGAGTTATATACTGACGTTTTACAGTACCTAAGAGTGTGATCATGTGACCTGTTTTTGCTTTTTAAGACAATTCCAAACTGGACGAACACATCTGGCCGGTGTAGTTCGAGTGAGTGAACTATGCTAAATGAACAAAAACAAACACAAAGAAATATATAACATATCCTTTTAAAATTATGCAACCACCTACCTGTTCTTTTGGGACGCCGTTGTGGAATCCGGTGCCAACAGCGTGCGCCGAACGACGGAATCTCATGGTCTGGGAACCTGTGCAGTATGGATCAAACCACGCGTCTCCTTTAGGTATGCTAATGGCGAGATTTTGGGTCGGTAATGCGTTTGCGTACGGTGTAGAAAAATCGACATCGTGGGCTACAAATTGTCCAAAATGCATGTGCATTTGATTGAGCCCTTCTGGGCTGAATACATCCGTTTTTTGATTTCCCAATATATTTGAGATATTCCTTGGATTGGGTCGTGCTTTGCCCGCCGGACTTTCGAAACCGTCATCGTACCCCGGCGTGCAAAGTCGTTTTAAAGGCGTCATTGCCCGACCGAAATCCGGGTGGTCCAGGTTGTTTGCAAACCCACTAAATGTTGCCCACTTTTTGAGTTCTGCTTCATTTTTATCTTCAAAGATCTTATTTTTGTCTGATTGTTCAACCTAACAAGAAGATTTTAAAGATGATGATATAATAAGATCTATCTAGGCGACACCATGTGCTTGCTGTATGAAATTGTCATTTTGATGCATGTAATCGAATAATTCATTACCGTAATTGTTCACTTTCAGTCTTTGCTCGTTTCATGGCCTATGCTAATATTGGTGTATTATTTGATCACATCCATCAAAATGACAATTCCGTACAACATAACGTGTCGTTTAGATAGACCTGCAGGGGTAGCTTCAATTTTATTAAAAAAATCAAGTTTCCTGATCTTATGAGTTTTGGCTGCACCGTTACACTATATTGAAAGTAAATCCAAGATGGCGGCTCTAGGATGTGTTCTGGCTAAATTCATCGAAGACATCCCAACAATTTCAATTAACAATTATTTACCGAAGTAGAGGTGAATAGTGTCAGATAAGTACTATTCCGACTTTGATTATATGCTAATAACTTTTATTATTTATACAAGCACTGGATATAAGCTTTCTTGCAATATGATTGGCTCGTTACTAGTCGGATATTATGTAGCTCGTATCCTGCTAGAGGAGAAAATTGCTGATTGGCTAGTTGTAAATACTAGAGTGAAATTCATTGGCTATGGGCAAGGGTGCGATTACAGCTGACAAAGGGTGCGATTAATGCTCAAATCGCATTCCTCTTAGCCAATGAAATTGCAGTACTTGCCACTGATTACAGAAGATTATAATTAGTAATATACGTAAAAAATTTCTCAATTTTGATTGGTTTAGAGCAGTGCAATTTATAGGAAATCCCAGTGCCAAAAAAAGGATATTCTTATGAAAATAAAAAAAAAACTGAGGAAGTCTTTATGCAAACTAAATATGTTATGGTAAAAACGTTGAAACAGTTTTATTCTGACACGATTCGAAAACAACATGCGACTGTGCATGAATTTTGTTAATTGAATAAATTATTTATCATATAATTATGTGGCACGTGTCTCTTAATTTTTTTATGCATATTTTTATGCAAACCACATACGCACGCAAGTGCCTGCTATTATTGTATTAGTATAAGTAATAGCATGGATTCTCCTGCAATTTGGAAAAACATGCACTCGTGAGTTCAAAGACTTCAAATTGCACTCGTCCTTCGGACTCGTGCAATTTTGATAGTCTTTGAAAAACTCACTCTTGCATGTTTTTTCCAAATTGCACTCGAATCCATACTATTACCCATACTAATACAATAATAACAGCCACTTGCGTGCGTATGTTGTCTGTTGTCAAACAGTGTGACCTCTTACCTTCACTTTTACTGTCCCTGTGCTGGATTTAACCCCGTCGCTGACCACATAGTCGAAGCTGTCCTGGCCAGTGAAGCCTGGCTCGGGGTAATAGGTGACGTGATTGTGATGACGTATCACTTTACCATGTTCTGGCGCCTTGCTGATCTCGGTTACTCTCATTTGACGACACTCCGAGTAGGATTCATCTGGTGATAACGTTTCTTCAAATGAATTTCGTTTCCCTCGCAAATCTCGCACAACTAACAAGGTCCGTCTAAACACGTTGTGAATTACTCGCGTGTTGTTTGTCACGGGCCAGTAAACACGAATTCGAAACTTTTCGGCCGTTTCCTTGCCCACACCATAATGGGCAATGTACTCCCCTTGTGCTGAGAAAGCCGAGACACTCCGGATTTCGCGTACAATTTCGCCGCCAAACATCGGTGAGTCCAGGTAAACTTTTGCTCCCACGCTCTCTCGGTCACACTCTGCTTCTAGTACTTTCACTCGTACCCAGTCACTGCTGTCACCTCCGTCGTTTCGGTAGAACACAGGCTTCTCGCAATTAGACACGATGTAGACATCTTGATCACCGTCATTATCGAAATCGAACACAAAAAGTCCCCGACCGTCTCTTCGGTCTGTCACACCCCTTTTGGTCGCAACTGACTCAAAACTCAATTTACCCGTATCAGCCAACTTGTTTTCGTACAGTAGCGTTTGCGTATGATGCAAGAAGTCAAAGTCGGTGCTTTCTGTGTCTTCAAAGCCATTCGTATGCATTAGGTCCAAGTCTCCGTCGTTGTCAATGTCAAGAAAGGCTGCACCCCATGCCCACCAACCAGGCCTCAAGCCAGCGAAATCGGTTTCATCCGAGAACTTTCGGGACCCTTGGTTTTTGTACAGTCGATTCCCGCTATAGCCGAAGATCATGCCGCCTCCACTACCGTACGCTTCGAAGTACGGCTTGCGATATTCTTCACTCATGTAGATGCTAGTGACGAACCAGTCCTGGCGACCGTCGTTGTCAAAGTCGGCGATTGTGGAACCCATTCCGTTCTCCTCCAAACCAATACCAGCTTCCTTGGCGCTTTCAACGAACGTGCCGTTTGCTGTTCCCCAGTACAAGCGACTTGTGTAAAAGTCGCCAGCGATAGCAAGGTCCAAGTTACCTTCCAATGACAAAAGTAAGAGCATTTAAGAGCATATTGAGAGCATCACTAACGATTTTGAATAAACTAGGATGTTGTCCGCCATCTTGGGTCATAATGTTGCATATTTATGTGACGTCATGAGGTGGGTAAGGCTATTTAAATAACATCTAAGTGAATTGTAAACAGGAACTTTTTGATCAACTATCGCAGAGGTTAAAACGTTAAAACGAGTCTTTGCAAATGTTCCGCTTTTTTGCCAACACTGACGTGTAGTTCTTAAAAGTAAAAATATTGCGTGACCCAGTTTGCATATCCGTGAATATCCAAGATGGCGGACATCATGCTACTTTTGATCAAAATATCTGAAGAACTACTCAAGGTATCAAAAACTGTACAATGCATTATATATATATGATTTAAAAAAGTTATGCACAGATAAAAAGTTTAAAAAAATTAACAAAAACCAAACGTTTTCGACTATGCAGTCTGCATTTTCTCTGTGTAACTTTTTTAAATCATATATAACCACAATAGGTACATGAAACATTATATAATTTTAAGTTTTTTCTAATGAGACAAATATATGGCAAACAAAATTTTTGTAGCACATGACACTAACCTACATACAAAGCTGGAGGTATATAATTCACTTATTATATCGTGAAGAGCTTTTCCTACGGGGATTTATCGACTTTAAAGACCTCCAATGGGTATTTTGCGAGATTTCTTTACAAGTGTAATCTAGGTGTTGATTCAAAGTTTGTAACCTACGCGGTTCATCAAAGCAAACCGACTCTACCATCTTATCTAATCGCTGATAATTATCTCGACTTCGGTAAATAATTATTAAATAACCCAAGTAAAACTACTCACTCACCATCGTCGTCAATGTCGGATAAAAGAGCTGATATTATATATGCTCCCGGCATAATATCTTTGAAGAGACCCACAGTTTGTACGTGGTACGGGGTGATGTCAGTAAACCCGGCTATTTTATCAGCAACTGTTACCGGAGGACGTTGAGCTCCTAGACCCGCTTGAACTGTGACGTCTTCAAAATAACCTGGCAAGGAAATATATATGCCAGTTAGACCAATACACACCGGGAAATCTCACGAGCCGAACCAGGATGTGTTCGGAACAAGGTTATTGCGGAAGCTGGTAGCTGCTTATCAAGTTGTAACAAGGCTGTTAGTTGATCAAGTTTTTACTGGCTTTTGGATATCAAGTTGTTAACAAGTTGACGGCTGGGGGATGATATCAAGTTGTTAGAACAACTTGTAACAAGGTTGCAGGATTCGACAACTTGTTAACAACATGATAACAAGTTGCTGCAATTTGTTAACAACAAGGCTTGCAAACGCATCTCGTATGCGGCTGGTTACTATGACTTGTAGCAAGCTGGTAACAGACTTCCACTTGTGCGATTTTACGCGTGTATATATATATATTATACTCTCAAAGGAGAAGTCATTCTCAGAAGGCAGAGACAAATTATTGATCATAAATCACGATATTTTGCGATAACTGAGTTCAAAAATAGAGGACATTACATGACCGTGGGAAGATATGAATTATATTTTCAAGTGTCGTCAATATCTCATATAAACAACAGAGATATAAACAACACGAGAAAATATAATTCGTATCTTTAAGCGGTCATGTAATGTTCTGTTTAATATATTTATGTTGATTAGTGAACGAAATCACACGTTCGAATCATCTGTAAGTTCTGTTATTTCACCAGAAAATACACCGTCAAAAGCCATTAAAGACATTCAGTGACACAGTCGTCACCAGAAAATCATTTGGCTGTTCGCTTTTCGGCGGCAAAGTGCAAACATCTCATTGGTCAATTTCGCGTTGACGCCATCGATATCTTCACCTGCGAGGATACGATTTATATCTTGACATGTGAGGATATCTATATAAATATAATAACTTGTTTTATCTTTTACTTCTTCGTGTTGTCAGCATTATTTTGGTTGAGCAACCAGGTCAAATCGCCTTTCTACAGCTCTGCACAACGGGCAATGTTTACTAATGATAATATACAATTATTGGACGAGGTTGAGCAAAATATCGTTATTTATCAGTGGCGGGCAGATCAATTATTTGCCGATGCAGAAGGCAGAGGCAAATAATTGATCTG
>JAOBAZ010001574.1:0-13702 GCA_026546875.1 Pteroeides caledonicum | reverse complement strand
GATCTTATATATTCAAAATTTATTATTGGATTTCTATAAGCATTACCGCGAAGTGCAAATGTTGCAACTATCAGTATTGGAAATCAAAAGTGAATAATCAAGGGGTCTAGCAGAAAGACAAAGTCAACGGCAGAAATATATTTAATAATTTATTCGTATTTCTAAAAGAAAACTTGGTAGAACGGACGACCAGATAGCGAGTACCCTTGCGAATCAAATTAACTTTTTACTATATATAAAATGTATCGCTCTCTCTCTCTCTCTCTCTCTCTCTATATATATATATATAGTTTAATTAATTAAGAATACGTTTCGACTTACATGTCTTCATAATCTACATGTAAGTCGATGTATTCTTAATTGATTAAACTATAAATTTATCGAAGGTTTGAAATAATTACATTACATGTATATATATATATATATATATAGAGAGAGAGAGAGAGAGAGAGAGAATGCGAACAGCAAAAGGCGAATTCTATTTGCCTATTCTCCATAATGTAAAGTCAGATATCAACAACAGTAAGAACTACAAAGTATCGAAACATAAGTTTTGGAAAAAACAAAAAATTGAAGAATATCTTATATATCTTAAAATATTTATATACCTTTTAATTCGGCCGCGCTTTTTATACTCTCATTAACCTGTGCCTCTGGCTTGCTTATTTCGGCCTTTTGGGTGGTATCCTCTGATGTTTTAGCCATTTTTTCTGTCTTTTGTGGAGTATTTACCTCTTTTTTGCCAAAATTAAAACCTTTTTGCGGAAGCTTGTTCACTTGAGGGGAAGAACTTTTCTGTGCTAGGCTCGCGTTATTTTTTGCTTCATTTTTTTGTTGTTGAAAATTAGCAAAAATTGCGCCTTTACCGGGCATAGTTTTTGGTTTGTTTGCATGTTCATCTTTCTTGGTAGTTTGTGAGGTTTCTGTCGCTACCGTTTGTTTCATCTTAGCAAGGAAAGCTGGACCATTTTTTGTACTTGGTTTAGCAACCTCCTCTTTTTTTGCGGTACTTTCAGGAGCTTTTTTCTCGCCTTCCTGTGAAGATTGTTTTTTAATTTGGGCAAGAAAAGATGCCCCTTTCCCTGGCAGCGGAGTACCACCTGAAGTTGTTGCTTGCGCTCCTTTCTTGGTAGCATTTTCCTCCTTTTTGACTGTTTTGTCCTCTTTGTTATTTTTCTCATTGTTTTTTTCAGTCGATATTGTTTCAAGATTTTTTACTTCCTGAGGATTATTTTCCTTTATAACGTTCTCGGATTTTTCAGTCGTGGTTTCCTGTTTAATCTTGGAAAGAAGTGCGTTTGCGCCAGCACTGGGAACTGGTCTGGACACTTCTTTGGTTGGAATACTTATTTTACTTTCTTCTTTCTTGATTGTCTCTTGTTGTTTATTAAGGTTGTTTTCTTCAGTTGTCACCGTTACAGGTTTTTGTATATCTTGTTTATGTTGAGACTGATTATTCTTGGCAACGTTTTCTGAATTTTCAGCGGCGGTTGCTTGTTTAATTTTGGAAAGAAGAGCGCTTGCACCCGACCCATGGCTTGGTTTGGATACTTCCTCTTTCTTTGTTGTACTTTCTACTTTTTGTGGAGCATTCTCTTGTCCCTTTGTGTCATTTTTGACAGCGTTACCTTCTGCCTCTTCCGACGCAATTTGCTGTTTAATTTTGGCAAGAAAACTTCCTTTGCCAGCTGCAGCGCCATCACTATTTTTCCCTCCACCTTTACTTAAAATTTTACTTAAGAAATTTGTGCTACGTACGGCGGTAAGTGCTTTCTTCCACTTTCGCCTGGCGGTGAACGTTTTCAGCCGCTGCGTCTCGAGTTTTTTCTTGCTCTTCACTCCAAGCCAGGCATGTTTTTCACATTGTGTAATCGTTGGTCGTTTTGTGGGATTCTTAAGCAGAATTTTCGAAATGAAATCCTTTGCTTCTTCCGTTACTTCATCAAACACAGGATCGTCAAACTCCCAAAGCATATGGGAAATATTACTCATAGTCTCACCATCGTCGTCGCCGAGAAAAGGCGACAGGCCACTTAGGATAACATATGTGATAACACCAACGGCCCAAACGTCCGTTGCCGGGGTAATATTCTCAAAGCCCACAACTTCCGGGGCTGCAAACTCCGGGGTGCCTTGCATAACTTGGAGTTTCTCATTCGGGTCAAACTTGCGCGCGAGACCATAATCAATGATTTTAATTCGCTTACTACCAGGACGAATAAGCATCATATTCTCTGGTTTAAGATCTAAGTGTAAAATGTTTTTACTATGCATGTACGCCAGGCCATCGAGCAGTTGTTTTATATAGAACGATGCAATACCTTCACTGATGTACTCCTCTTGAATAAGTTGCTCAAACAGTTCACCTCCAGTAATCAACTCCATAATAAGAACTATTTCTTTGTCCGCATCAAAAACGGCCTGTAGACGCAGCAACCTTTTGTGATTAAGTTCATTCATAACGTTGACTTCATGTAACACCTCATCTCGCGCAGCCTTTGAGCGGCACGAAATAAACTTTGCCGCGTATTCTGTCCCGCTGGTCACATCGATACACTTTTTTACAATTCCAAATTTGCCTCTCCCAATTTCTTCCTTCATTGCGTACTTAAGCGCGGCTTTGCCTTTCGTGATAGGTACCGGTTCAGCGTTCTCATCAATAACGCTATCCTCGTCATTATCGTCGCCTGCGTCATCAGAGACTTGTTCGAGAATTAGTTGGGCAGTAGATGATGCACTACCCTCACTGTTTGTTGCTACACATTTGTACGTTCCCACATCACTTCCTTTGCTTTCCGTTATAATCAATGTGTATGATGAAACATCATTCAAGAAACTGTATTGACGACTTTCCTTAAGGAGCTTATCATCTCTGAACCATTCAATTGTTGGTGAAGGTTGCCCTGAAACACGACACACAAAACGCGCTGCGTTCCCGTCCTTCGTTTTACAATCAACCAGTGCCAGTGAGAAAACAGGAGCGCTTTTCGCCATCGTGCCAGCTTAAAACGACGAAACAAACAAAGATTCGGTTTCACGAAGCAAACTATGTGAGCGACGCATTGGGTACATCTGATCCGTCTGTCGCATAACACTTGTCTGAATTAATATATTAATTCCATCACCTGGCAAGGGTTACAACACACCGCCAAGCTGCCTTTCAACACACGCCTTAGCCTTCGATCGGAAAATAAATATCAACAACAATTAGAGACGTCAATTAAGTTCGAATGGTGACGTCAAGTTTAAAACGAGGCGCAGAAATGTGCGTTGTAGAATATTAAGCTGGGAAAAATAGAATTAAAAAAGAGATCAAATGCGTTATAAGATGTTGTACATCTAAAGCCAATATCGATGCTTAAACTTAGGGCAAGGATTATATCGCACTCTAGGCTACATTCCTTGCATAACAGAAAAGTGCATATTTGAAACAAGCGTATGTACATGATGTGCGGTAGAATGTAGAATATCAGAGATGCCGACGTATTGCTGCAATTGTTGATTTATTTCGATGTTCCTGGCTCAAAACATGCTCATACATGCATTCATTCCGCAAAACTGTTACCGTTATCTTCTATGCGGTGGAAAACTAAGCGAACATCGTAGGCATGTACAGTTGTGTTCATGTTAACATACGAGGCATATTTCAATTACCATTCAGGCTATTCTTGCCCTGTGGTTAAATTAAGGCGTCTAGCAGATGGTAACAACGAATGATACTGTGAGATCAGTGCAATGATAGGAACAACAAAAAATAATTAAGCTATCTGAAGTAGACACAAAGACATTATTATATCGCTTAAACCGTTGCAAATTTGGTGATTTTCACCGAACATGTGTTTGTTGGATTGAGTGTCAGACTAGCTGACAATGGCTCGTATAACACGCTATTCCAATAGTCGAAGCAGAAATACTAATTCGCCTCAACCAATACTTCAAACAACAAGTATTCAGCACAAAATTTACGTGCATCAGTTAAATTAAAAAATAATGACGGACTTTATACAGGTGATCGTATCACGTCGCGAAAACGTTGCAAATTAACAACGGACACAATCGAGATCCTGCTGGCGACTTCAACCGCAAATTATGGCCGTGTTATTCATATAAACAATCGAAACAATTACGAGGTTACTGAATAAACAAGAATGTTTCGTCGAATATCACCAACTTTCCCAAACTAATCAAAAGATGATTGACGCTCAAATATGAAAAAATGAGTTGTTTATGTTAACGGATAGATGGCTCTCACTGCCTTCTCCGTTGATATTAAATGCACTTTCGGAAGGCAATGGTTCTAAATATGCTCTTTAACAGCTAACAATGAATTAATAGAAAATATTAAATGACAAACTTGATGTTTAACAGAAAAACGTGGCCCCTCATAACATCTTTTACTCCCTTCGAGCTCTATTCATCGTCACTTAAGCATTACATAAAATTCAATAAAAATACAAATCATGACATCGCACTCTCAATATTCATTTTGAAACATTGTAAAAAACAAAATCCTTTAATACTTATTTTATCATGATTGTTTTATAGAACTATCAACGTTTTTTATAATTTCGTTAAAATGTTCTAAATTTTTCTTCAAGCAAATACTTTTTTAAGAACTTAATTGTAAAAGAGTAGGTAAATTCTTTTATGAATTATCGTTGTTATTATTTGCACATTCTCGTATTAAAACTAGTTTGATATACTAGAAGGTCAATCTAATGTCTTTTTACATCATGTACAATCGTTAACGTAAAATTATCTTTTATGATTTGAGCGAAATCGCTATAGGCGCACAAAGATATTTTCCAGACACTCCTGAAAAAAAACACTAATAAAAAATTCATATCAACAATTGTTCAGCGACTGTTTATATGCATGCGATGCAATCTCCAAGTATAACCATGTTTTTAACATGTCAAAAGTATAATCCAAAGAGAACTATAAAGGGTATTGTTATAAACACAGTAAATAAAGTTATATATCCAATTAACGGTTCTGAAACACCAAAGAAATATTTGTATAGAGAAGTGAACCACAATGACTCGACGGGAAGAAGACTAAAGAACACTGTAATTGTAATTTGTGTTCACTAGAATAAATAATCGCACTAACGCAATTATCTTCCTAGTTTAATGCCAAGATACATACACGTACGAAGTGTTTACCAGCTGCCAGTGTAACTAAAAACGTGTAACATACACGTACAAAGTGTTTACCAGCTGCCAGTGTAACTAAAAACGTGGAACTCAAGATGGATTCACGAGGGTGACAAGCACCTTTAATGTGAAAGCGTTTTGGAATTTACTTACGAAGAAAACTTAAAAGGACGCCCAAGTTTAAACACGAACACCTATTTTTTAGCAGATGTGAGTGTCTTCTTTAAATTATGAGTTGGAACATGTCGAATACCTGCATGCTCTGGTGGACTGATTGGCAGAATTTTGATGTTAAGAGCACACATCACAAATGCATGTCTCGTAACTATATAGTGTAATTCTACTTCTCAGTCTGCGAATAAAATTAACCTAGACGCAACAAAACACTAGTCACCTGCAGACTAAACCTTTATATATAGTATGGCCAGGCGTTCATACTGCAGTAAGTACAATGCACGCAATTCGCTTCCTGAATAGCTATGGAGATCATATGGCATATGGCATTAATCCTTAATTTGCGCCTTTCTCGGCTTGTTACCGTGACAACCACGACAGACATGAAAGAGTTAAAATTTATAATGTTTAAAATCCGTTCTCTCGCACCTTTTCTGGAGGTTTCACATTGATTACCAAAATCGTCTGGCGTTACATAGTATTGTCTTCTCGACTTATTTGGAAGTGGGAATCTCACCACATGTTGCACTGCGTGACAGATATTTGACGGCAATTACACAAAATGTCCAAAGTTGCCATTTTGAATGCGGAGTAAACTACGGAAGTTCATAACCTTATTTGGTCAGGATATAGTTAGCTAAAGGGATTTGACCGCTTGTATACGGTATTCTTGCAGAGAGCTTCTTACCTCCAAAGGTTTCTGTTTCATTTAGGGTCTAATCATAACGACCGATACGGAAACACAGGAAACATTATAATTTCCTTTATAACTTGGTGAAAATAAAATAAAAAATAACAATAAAAGACTACTAATTTTGCCTCAAAAGTAAAGGTACTCTGCTAGACACTGTAAGAAGAGAACAAGACATGGTCTTTTTTGTAATCGTTTTAGGACAAAGTTTCACTGTATCTTATCTTTTTTTCTTATCATTTACAGCAATAAAAACGATTCACCTTTAGTATTCATTAAGCGAGTAAATTAAATCGAGATAACTAATTGATAACGGATTGATAGTGATAATTTTCTAAAGGGTTGGTTATCAGACGGAATGCATCTGTTCTTTAGATTCGCAACAAGGATACCTGGTATAAACAAAGACGATGTTCAGAAATAGGATTTAGCGTCAAAACAACGCCTAGCAAGAGTCAAAACGTCGCGACGCATCGTCAATAACCTAGACAACGTTGTGTAAACCGACCCTCGCGAGCGATTGATAGACATCTACGCATGCGCACAATAAACTAAAACTCGGGCAACATATGTCAGCGTTACTGGGGTGTAATCTAAGAGGGCTGTTGACGAATGTGTCAGTATTTATTAAAGTATTGCTTGTTCGAATGTATTGCTTATTAATTAAAATTACTCAATGAAAACAGGTTTAAAAAAGGTGGAAATCAGTAATGAAGATGACAATATGTTTTTTAACTAAAGACGCAAAGCTAGAAATGTCTGTCGCTGTGAACTTGTAAATAATAGTGCAACTTTAAAATACTGAGTAAAGCTGTTTTGTCCATCTGTAAATCCTTGGAGGTATTATGTAGGCGAGGTACAAATTAAGAATAATACTTGAAATGTAATGAATCACGTAACAGTTAATCCACTTAAGATCACGTCGAGTTGTCACAATCATAGCAATGCCTCAGAAAGAAAATGTTATTTTTGCAATGCAAATATAGTGATCTTCTTTATAAACAATGGTGCAATGCAAAGCTTTCAATGGCAATTTTACTTTTGCCACAAATAAATTTTAAAAAACGATCTGCGCTTTGGTTTCTTTATTTTGCTGAGTTAACCAAAAAAAAGCGGTGAATGAAAGGACGTTTTTAACTGCTCAAAAATTGTTACGTGAACAGGTAACACACATCTACTAACGCATAGATTTGGCTTCTTTAAATAACAGAAACACTAATCCTTAGTTTAAAGTGGATTTTTTAATGCCCAATGCTAATAATAATCTGAATTTTCATGGTGATAGTTGAAATACAAAATATATTCGTGTTGTGTATACGTTAACCTGATTTACATAACTTCATCTTCGATTTTTTGAGCTGAAATAACTACTTCTTGAAAAATAGTTGAAAAATTTGGCTGTTTAGAAGTAAGATACAGCATTCACGTCCAATCTTTATCTGATTTACAACGGCTGGCCTAGTAAATCAAATACAGATCAGCTGTTTATTTGCTCCTGGTTAACGTTCGTTCATGTTTATAAAATTAATAATCATTTATAGCATTCAAGTCACAAAGTTTATACTATATACATTCATATTATATACTTCAATGCCACATATAAATACTTTAAAAATATCTTCTAAACGCTGGCAGAACGTAATTTGCCACAATAACCTAATTTTATATGCAATAAAGTTCTATGCTTTTTGTTTGAATCCTTTGTCAACCTATACTGGTAGTTCGTTTAAAATAAAGAGTACATTATTCACTCGCATTACTTCCCTGTGTGATTTGCTGACCTTTTTTAAATGTGTTTCCACCCAAGATATTATAAATCATAATCAAGGCAATTTAGAGCACATGCATTTACTGAGAGCAATCAATTCTCTCCAGGAAACTTCATGTATCAGTTCAATTCGCTGACAAAACAATTATTCGCAGATGGTTATCATAGTAGCTAGTACTGACCTAGCTACGATATTCCTTTGATCCCCTATTTGATTCCTTATCTCATTTTGGAACACTATATACTTGTATTTCGCCTGCGATTTGAGAAACGTAAAACACAACATCTCATTGATATAAGTATATAATTTACAACTAAATTAGTCGTTCTTACGTTGCGGCTAACCACCCGTGTTCATTTTGGAAACAACATTTCGCGTATACCGATTAGTTCTCACAGATCACCGACGGCCACACTATATAATCAACATGGGGCCTGGACTCTATAGCCTTTGTAAAACACGTCATTCTAATACAAATAGTGAGTAATTAATGATAGTTGTCGGCTTGTCATTGTTCATTCTTAAAAAGCTCATTAATAAGACATATGTTTGACATTGCCGATTGTGGCATTTGCATTTGATAACAACTGAAAAGTTTTGGATATAGTGGATCTAAACTGTTGAACCAGATACCACAGGAAATACGAAATTCGGTATCGTTTAAGTACTAGTTAAAATACGAGCGGCAGATCTGTATGGGTATTTACAATGGCAAGTGCGTAGCACGAGCCATTATAAATACCATACAGATCAGCCGCGAGTATTTTAACGTGGTTGTGAAATGAAATAATAGGTATTGAATTTGGAATTGTCATTAGTATGAATATTGATCAGGAGGATTTTTAAAAAGTTAATAAGGGCATACTAATTAGGACACAGCTGTGTCAAAGTTACGAATACTAATTATCAGATTGTTAACTTTTATACAGACTTTTATGGGGGTTTACAAAGATGTCATGGGACATAAATATGGACCATTTATTGGGTAGTTAGCTCATTAATTAGTCATGAATTTCACAAGTCGTTTTGTATTAGACTTTCCTCTTCGACCTTGATTTATAATCATATTTGAATATTATATTGTATATATTAACTAACTAACTAAGTAACTAACTATCTAACTATATTCATACTGGATAGCTCTATCAGTTCAACTAAGTGTTCTTCCTAAAGGTTCAGTGAAGGTCATCCCTCATTAGTCCATTGTTACTACAGAAAAAACCCGGAGTAACCGGAGAAAACCTGCGAAGTTTGGTAGAGTCAAACTGGAAGCACTCTTCACACATGTGACCGAGGTGATATTTTTAATGAGATAACTGCTCACGGCAAGAATCGAACCGTGGTTACAGAGGTGGAAGGCAAGGGAACTAACCACTATACCACCAACGCCCCCCTGATATTTGTCTTCTATTTGTTTTTATTTAATTATACCTATGCATGATTAGTTGTTCTAAGTTTGTAAATAGTTCACACATCCCTTTGAAAATCAGCACTTGCTGAAAGGTTAATGTGTTTAAATAAAGTTGATCTGAAAAGAAAGTAGACCAAACAGGGCGCTCATGCAACCCAACTGAGATCAGCTGCGAAAAATAAATTGCAGGTCTTTCTCTGTTAATTGTTCATTTAAGTTAATTTTAAATTGGCAAAATTGTAATGTTAAAATAGACTATTTTTGGTAGTTTATAAAATATTTACGGAGAGAAAACTTCGCATTTACCACCTTTAGACACAGTATCGAGGACAACCAGCCTCGTGGGTTGAAATATCATTTATTGTGGGCAACAGGATATCGCGCCCTCTCATCTCTTCAATCTTCACGCTCTGCTGCGATATCCTGGTATCACACTTAAAATCAACTCGACATTTCCGCACATACATTGTTTATATTCGGGTAACGCCGCCGGACTCGGAAAAATTCGGAGTGCATAAAGAATGACTATGAAGGCATTTCGCACGAAACGCCATGGAACCTTATTCACACATTTGTTTCGACCATTTTGCTGGATTTTGTATTTTATACCCCGTGCGTAACAGCTAAACGTTTTCAATACACAAATTTATTGCTACTATATAACAACGCTATTATTACTAAGATTGGCTACCTGGCTGTAGCCATTTTTATCAAAAGTCGAACATTTTGTGCCATAGCCTTAAAATTCCTTTGTTGTTTTTCTACCCTATTTAAGGTACGACTGTGGTCTTGATATAAAGTTCCAGACCTTTTGTCAATTTATGCCTGAACATGGCACACCCGACAGCAAATGCTTGGTTAGACGGCGGATGCACGACCTTTTTAAACAATACTTTTATTCGTCTTTTAGCGTAATTGCGGATTATATTAAGTATGCGGTAAAGTTGCATTATCTGTGAACACGGCTAGCTGCTGGCAATTTTCACTGAAAGATTTCACCAATGCTATGGATAAAAGTTCGTTTGACATTTGGATCGGATATCAGCGCTCGACAAATGGAGAGGGTGTAAATTCTAGTGGCGTGATGTAAATACTTTTCACATCTTGAACTAATTTGATTTCAAAGTGTTTACAGTTACGAAACTCCAAATGGGATAATTGTAGGAATATTTACAGTACAATTGTTTAGATATAGGAAAGGATGGGGAACAAAAGGGTTTGCACCCTTTTGTTCCCAAGCAAAGTACAAATATACGATTAAGTGTGGTCACCGCCTTTGTAACTTTAGACGGGTGTATAAATGAGATGAAGAAGAACCCTGGGAAGTCAAGTATATCAAGAATGTCCAACCTGTAGTTTTATAACACGACATGATTCTTGCCTTGAAGGCACACATTCATCCCCCCCTATCGAGTATAGTGCACAAACGCTAAAGTCTTGAAAAATTCCTTGACAAATTACTTTAAGATGATCAAACTTGATGCGGTTAGACAAGAGCGTGATGTGATTCTTATAAATAAGATGAGATATATTATAACGTTTCTTCGTTTCAAAACCACCACCATCACGATTTTCGTACAGTAAGCGATATTCACGTTCAATATTCGTTTTTTGCCATTTTTGGATTGTGCGCCCGCACACAAAAATAGTTTTATTGCAGTGGTTAAAAGGTGCAGTGAACTGATGAAGTCGCTTTTATTGTTTTCCTTTGGCTGACTACAGGCACTGATTAATGACAATTTTGCCCGTCAATTCTAGGAGCCAAAGGGTTGAAAACTAACTTATTAACCCTTTGACAAATGATTTAGCCTTCTACTGATTTATCCTGGTCGACGTCAGGATTTCAGGCACCTTGACTTGTCTAGGAAAGAATGCTAGTAATCAAATAACTAATTGTGTGATAGAAGCTATTAGTCCTATGTTTAACATTAGAAATCTATCGTGGTTGTGCCCAAAACTGATATTAGTGCAAACTTTTAACTATAAGCCCCAGGAAAATGTTTATAAATATTCATAGATAATAAATCAAACACTTTAACACTTTCGTGATATGAGCTGTATGGTCCAAATAGTAAAATACTAAAAACCAACCAATATTACCAAATTATATTTCACAAGAGGGTTAATAATTAGGGTAACGCACAATGTTAGCACCAAAACGCAAAATTTGGGGGGCGAGTTCAAAGTTTACATATTTAAAGATAAGTGGCAGAAATTAAAGGCGTTGGATGAATTAAGAGAAAAAAGAAGCCCAGAATCGTTTACAATGCTTTATCAATATATTACCAGCTCGAAAAATGCTACGTTTGGTTTAACTTACCACTGTGCCCTTTGCGTTTGATTATTATTTAAGCACATTTGTTATACTTTTAAATATAATGAGCTTAATTTGCTGTATTTGGTGTGGTAAATTGGATGAAGTAATGCGACTGACAAGGCTTAAATGATGGAGAATGATAAGAATTATTTTCCACGTCAAGATTACCTACGGATTTCTACCAAAAATAATCTTATTTGTCTTTGCTAAATGTCTTCAGTCGGTCTGTCTTAGTTGTATTGCAGCACATAGTTGAACGACTTGTATTACTAGCGTCTTTCTAGGCTCAACATTAACAGGATTGTCACTAGTGTGGGGTATAGCCTGATACCCATTTAGGCATCACGCAGCAGTCTTACTGTGGTCGTAGGGCGTTTATTTCATATCTAAAATCAGTAGTGTCTGCGTGATTTCATACAACAATCAAGACATGATAGATGCCGACTGAATCACATCGTCAAAAACGAAATGGAAACCAGGTTGAAAGGATAAGCACACCGGGTAAATACTATTTTTTAAACCAAAAAGTTTCCATTTCTCAAATTTTCTTACATTTCAAAGTGAGTTAAAATAAATAAAATACCGACAAAACAAGGCCGAAAAGGCGTAATAATGAGTATTTCAATACCTTGTATATAATTATTGCGTGTGTATAATATACAAGATGTTAATCTGCGAGCTCAATGGGCGGTGACACGTAATTTAAAACAGTACAAGAGTATTATCGAGACAGCTTATCAAAAATGTTTGGGAGTGGGTACTGTGTATACTAGCAATATGAAATAGCAAACTACGCAGTAATATGAAATAAAAACTATATACTCTGTACAATATAAACTATGTATAAAATACAAAACTACACATAATATGAATTGGAAAACTATATACAACATGAAATATGCACCAAACATCGAAATAGTGGCGCTGATATTTCGATAGCGATACCTTACTCAACAGTGATTGGCGTCTGCAAATACCACCTGAAAGCACTTAACTCATTTATTCACTATACTGTAGTTCAAAAATGAGTTGTGATTGTTTTTACTCTGGTCTAAATGGTGCGTCTATTAGTAAAGCGCCGCCCGCATTTCAATTTTGAGCGACAGTATTAGATTTATATTCTCGGCTTAGCACTGTCTGTAAAAAACATCAAATCCCGGCATTAAAAATGATCTATTATTAAAAAACGTATTATTGTTACTAGTAGGAGGTCTAGCTCATGTATATCCCGCTCTATAGTTTTTACAAATCCATTTCATTTTCCTGTTCTCTAAACTTGTCAAGTGAATATAGGTCATTATTTTAATTCTGGCTGACATGGGTGAGGTACTGTAACATTATTATGCAAGCATCTTCAAAGATTTTTTAAATATAATATTCTGTCATTTGTATTCCAGATGTGGTAAAAATTATAGTGTATTTTTTTAATTTAAGTGAGTGTTAAGTGTATAAATGTTTATGTTTAATTTAAATTATGTTTGTTTGTGGTCATTCTCGTCACATGGTTATTTTGGCCTGATTGACTAATAACAGGGCATTAATTTTCTATAGTCGGGCCTTCCAATCTTACAGGTGAATTATTCTTATTGGTTGTTTGAACAAGCAGGGCTGACTGGGTTAAAGTCTAGGCATCACGGATTTGCGGGCCCCCAGAAAGCCGTCGCCAAAGTAAGGTTTGTATATAAAGTTACCTTATACGTTTCTTGTTTTGTTTCAAAACGAGATTTGCAAACATGTAAAGGCTCCAAACATCATTTGTGGGAGAGAAATTGGGTGCAGGAAGAGTGCAGGAAAGGGTGCATAAAGCAGTGCAGGAAGGGGTGCAGGAAGGGGTACAGGAAGGGGTACAGAAAGGGGTACAGGAAGGGTACAGGAAGGGTGCAGGAAGGGTGCAGGAAGGGGTGCATGAAGGGGTACAGGAAGGGTACAGGAAGGGTGCAGGAAAAGGTGCAGGAAGGTGTGCAGGAAGTGGTACAGGAAGGGGTACAGGAAGAGTACAGGAAGGGGTACAGGAAGAGTGCAGCAAGGGGTGCAGAAAGGGGGTGCAGGAAGGAGTGCAAAAAGGGGTGCAGGAAAGGGTGCAGCAAAGGGTGCAGAAATGGGTAAAAGAAAGCCCAATCAGAGAAAAAGCAGGAGGCCCCGTGTACCCTCATAGTAATCCGTTCCTGTAGGTCAGTTCCATTC